>ONZH01015563.1:0-28547 GCA_900303285.1 Rhinella marina | reverse complement strand
CTCAGGGCAGGGCTGCTGGGACTACTCCTGCGCGAGACGGGACGAGCGTCCGGAGGAGCCTGAGAAACACTCGCCGTGAACTGCAGCTTCAGCTTCATGTGCTGGGAGAGCTGAGGAGAACACAGCGCAGTTTGTGAGCGGAGACAGCAGGTGGCGCCAGAGTACTGTGTACAAGTCACTATATCAGTGCACCCCAAGTGTCAGTGTCATCATCCTGCACCCCGAGTGTCAGTGTCATCATCCTGCACCCAAGTGTCAGTGTCATCATCCTGTACCCCGAGTGTCAGTGTCATCATCCTGTACCCCGAGTGTCAGCGTCATTATCCTGTACCCCGAGTGTCAGTGTCATTATCCTGTACCCCGAGTGTCAGTGTCATTATCCTGTACCCCGAGTGTCAGTGTCATTAATCCTGTACCCCAAGTGTCAGTGTCATTATCCTGTACCCCAGTGTCAGCGTCATCATCCTGTACCCCAAGTGTCAGTGTCATCATCCTGTACCCCAAGTGTCATTATCCTGTACCCCGAGTGTCAGTGTCATTATCCTGTACCCCCAAGTGTCAGTGTCATCATCCTGTACCTCCAAGAGTGTCAGTGTCATCATCCTGTACCCCGAGTGTCAGTGTCATTATCCTGTACCCCAAGTGTCAGTGTCATCATCCTGTACCCCAAGTGTCAGTGTCATCATCCTGTACCCCCAGTGTCAGTGTCATCATCCTGTACCCCAAGTGTCAGTGTCATATCCTGTACCCCAAGTGTCAGTGTCATCATCCTGTACCCCAAGTGTCAGTGTCATCATCCTGTACCCCAAGTGTCAGTGTCATCATCCTGTACCCCAAGTGTCAGTGTCATTATCCTGTACCCCAGTGTAGTGTCGTCATCCTGTACCCCGAGTGTCATTATCCTGTACCCCAGTGTCAGTGTCATCATCCTGTACCCCAAGTGTCAGTGTCATCATCCTGTACCCCAAGTGTCAGTGTCATCATCCTGTACCCAGTGTCATTATCCTGTACCCAAGTGTCAGTGTCATCATCCTGTACCCCAGTGTCAGTGTCATTATCCTGTACCCCAAGTGTCAGTGTCATCATCCTGTACCCCGAGTGTCAGTGTCATTATCCTGTACCCCAAGTGTCAGTGTCATTATCCTGTACCCCGAGTGTCAGTGTCATTCATCCTGTACCCCGAGTGTCAGTGTCATCATCCTGTACCCCGAGTGGTCAGTGTCATCATCCTGTACCCCGAGTGTCAGTGTCATTATCCTGCCCCCGAGTGTCAGTGTCATCATCCTGTACCCCAGTGTCCAGTGTCATTATCCTGTACCCCGAGTGTCAGTGTCATCATCCTGTACCCCGAGTGTCAGTGTCATCATCCTGTACCCCGAGTGTCAGTGTCAATTATCCTGTACCCCAAGTGTCAGTGTCATTATCCTGTACCCCAAGTGTCAGTGTCATATCCTGTACCCCGAGTGTCAGTGTCATTATCCTGTACCCCGAGTGTCAGTGTCATTATCCTGTACCCCGAGTGTCAGTGTCATCATCCTGTACCCCGAGTGTCAGTGTCATCATCCTGTACCCCGAGTGTCAGTGTCATTATCCTGTACCTGTACCGAGTGTCAGTGTCATTATCCTGTACCCCGAGTGTCAGTGTCATTATCCTGTACCCCGAGTGTCAGTGTCATTATCCTGTACCCCGAGTGTCAGTGTCATTATCCTGTACCCCAAGTGTCAGTGTCATTATCCTGTACCCCAAGTGTCAGTGTCATTATCCTGTACCCCCGAGTGTCAGTGTCATTATCCTGTACCCCGAGTGTCAGTGTCATTATCCTGTACCCCAAGTGTCAGTGTCATTATCCTGTACCCCGAGTGTCAGTGTCATTATCCTGTACCCCGAGTGTCAGTGTCATTATCCTGTACCCCGAGTGTCAGTGTCATTATCCTGTACCCCGAGTGTCAGTGTCATTATCCTGTACCCCAAGTGTCAGTGTCATTCATCCTGTACCCCGAGTGTCAGTGTCAGTGTCAGTGTCATTATCCTGTACCCCGAGTGTCAGTGTCCATTATCCTGTACCCCAAGTGTCAGTGTCATCATATCCTGTACCCCGAGTGTCAGTGTCATTATCCTGTACCCCGAGTGTCAGTGTCATTATCCTGTACCCCGAGTGTCAGTGTCATTATCCTGTACCCCAAGTGTCAGTGTCATTATCCTGTACCCCGAGTGTCAGTGTCATTATCCTGTACCCCGAGTGTCAGTGTCATTATCCTGTACCCCAAGTGTCAGTGTCATTATCCTGTACCCCGAGTGTCAGTGTCATTATCCTGTACCCCAAGTGTCAGTGTCATTATCCTGTACCCCAAGTGTCAGTGTATCCTGTACCCCAAGTGTCAGTGTCATTATCCTGTACCCCAAGTGTCAGTGTCATTATCCTGTACCCCAAGTGTCAGTGTCATTATCCTGTACCCCAAGTGTCAGTGTCATTATCCTGTACCCCAAGTGTCCAGTGTCATTATCCTGTACCCCAAGTGTCAGTGTCATTATCCTGTACCCCGAGTGTCAGTGTCATTATCCTGTACCCCAAGTGTCAGTGTCATTATCCTGTACCCCGAGTGTCAGTGTCATTATCCTGTACCCCAAGTGTCAGTGTCATTATCCTGTACCCCAAGTGTCAGTGTCATTATCCCTGTACCCCAAGTGTCAGTGTCATTATCCTGTACCCCAAGTGTCAGTGTCATTATCCTGTACCCCGAGTGTCAGTGTCATTATCCTGTACCCCAAGTGTCAGTGTCATTATCCTGTACCCCCGAGTGTCAGTGTCATTATCCTGTACCCCAAGTGTCAGTGTCATTATCCTGTACCCGAGTGTCAGTGTCATTATCCTGTACCCCGAGTGTCAGTGTCATTATCCTGTACCCCAGTGTCAGTGTCATTATCCTGTACCCCAAGTGTCAGTGTCATTATCCTGTACCCCGAGTGTCAGTGTCATTATCCTGTACCCCAAGTGTCAGTGTCATTATCCTGTACCCCGAGTGTCATTAATCCTGTACCCCAGTGTCAGTGTCATTATCCTGTACCCCGAGTGTCAGTGTCATTATCCTGTACCCCAAGTGTCAGTGTCATTATCCTGTACCCCGAGTGTCAGTGTCATTATCCCTGTACCCCGAGTGTCAGTGTCATTATCCCTGTACCCCGAGTGTCAGTGTCATTATCCTGTACCCCGAGTGTCATTATCCTGTACCCCAAGTGTCAGTGTCATTATCCTGTACCCCGAGTGTCAGTGTCATTATCCTGTACCCCGAGTGTCAGTGTCATTCATCCTGTACCCCGAGTGTCAGTGTCATTATCCTGTACCCCAAAGTGTCAGTGTCATTATCCTGTACCCCGAGTGTCAGTGTCATTATCCTGTACCCCGAGTGTCAGTGTCATTATCCTGTACCCCCAAGTGTCAGTGTCATTATCCTGTACCCCGAGTGTCAGTGTCATTATCCTGTACCCCGAGTGTCAGTGTCATTATCCTGTACCCCCCAGTGTCAGTGTCATTATCCTGTACCCCAAGTGTCAGTGTCATTATCCTGTACCCCAAGTGTCAGTGTCATTATCCTGTACCCCAAGTGTCAGTGTCATTATCCTGTACCCCAAGTGTCAGTGTCATTATCCCTGTACCCCAAGTGTCAGTGTCATTATCCTGTACCCCGAGTGTCAGTGTCATCATCCTGTACCCCAAGTGTCAGTGTCATTATCCTGTACCCCCCGAGTGTCAGTGTCATTATCCTGTACCCCGAGTGTCAGTGTCATTATCCTGTACCCCAAGTGTCAGTGTCATTATCCTGTACCCCAGTGTCAGTGTCATTATCCTGTACCCCGAGTGTCATTATCCTGTACCCCAAGTGTCAGTGTCATTATCCTGTACCCCGAGTGTCAGTGTCATTATCCTGTACCCCAAGTGTCAGTGTCATTATCCTGTACCCCAAGTGTCAGTGTCATTATCCTGTACCCCGAGTGTCAGTGTCATTATCCTGTAACCCCGAGTGTCAGTGTCATTATCCTGTACCCCGAGTGTCATTATCCTGTATCCTGTACCCCGAGTGTCAGTGTCATTATCCTGTACCCCGAGTGTCAGTGTCATTATCCTGTACCCCGAGTGTCAGTGTCATCATCCTGTACCCCAGTGTCAGTGTCATTATCCCTGTACCCCAAGTGTCAGTGTCATTATCCTGTACCCCGAGTGTCATTCATTATCCTGTACCCCAAGTGTCAGTGTCATTATCCTGTACCCCAAGTGTCAGTGTCATTATCCTGTACCCCGAGTGTCAGTGTCATTATCCTGTATCCTGTCCCGAGTGTCAGTGTCATTATCCTGTACCCCGAGTGTCAGTGTCATTATCCTGTACCCCGAGTGTCAGTGTCATTATCCTGTACCCCCGAGTGTCAGTGTCATTATCCTGTACCCCGAGTGTCAGTGTCATTCATCCTGTACCCCGAGTGTCAGTGTCATTATCCTGTACCCCGAGTGTCAGTGTCATTATCCTGTACCCCGAGTGTCAGTGTCATTATCCTGTACCCCGAGTGTCAGTGTCATTATCCTGTACCCCCGAGTGTCAGTGTCATTATCCTGTACCCGAGTGTCATTATCCTGTACCCCGAGTGTCAGTGTCATTATCCTGTACCCCGAGTGTCAGTGTCATTATCCTGTACCCCGAGTGTCAGTGTCATTATCCTGTACCCCCGAGTGTCATTATCCTGTACCCCAAGTGTCAGTGTCATTATCCTGTACCCCGAGTGTCAGTGTCATTATCCTGTACCCCGAGTGTCAGTGTCATTCATCCTGTACCCCGAGTGTCAGTGTCATTATCCTGTACCCCAAGTGTCAGTGTCATTATCCTGTACCCCGAGTGTGTCAAGTGTCATTATCCTGTACCCCGAGTGTCAGTGTCATTATCCTGTACCCCGAGTGTCAGTGTCATTATCCTGTACCCCGAGTGTCAGTGTCATTATCCTGTACCCCGAGTGTCAGTGTCATTATCCTGTACCCCGAGTGTCAGTGTCATTATCCTGTACCCCGAGTGTCAGTGTCATTCATCCTGTACCCCGAGTGTCAGTGTCATTATCCTGTACCCCGAGTGTCATTATCCTGTACCCAGTGTCAGTGTCATTATCCTGTACCCCGAGTGTCAGTGTCATTATCCCTGTACCCCGAGTGTCAGTGTCATCATCCTGTACCCCGAGTGTCAGTGTCATTATCCTGTACCCCGAGTGTCAGTGTCATTATCCTGTACCCCGAGTGTCAGTGTCATTATCCTGTACCCCGAGTGTCAGTGTCATTATCCTGTACCCCGAGTGTCAGTGTCATTATCCTGTACCCGAGTGTCAGTGTCATTATCCTGTACCCCGAGTGTCAGTGTCATTATCCTGTACCCCGAGTGTCAGTGTCATTATCCTGTACCCCGAGTGTCAGTGTCATTATCCTGTACCCCAAGTGTCAGTGTCATTATCCTGTACCCCAAGTGTCAGTGGTCATTATCCTGTACCCCAAGTGTCAGTGTCATTATCCTGTACCCCAAGTGTCAGTGTCATTATCCTGTACCCCAAGTGTCAGTGTCATTATCCTGTACCCCCGAGTGTCAGTGTCATTATCCTGTACCCCGAGTGTCAGTGTCATTCATCCTGTACCCCGAGTGTCAGTGTCATTATCCTGTACCCCGAGTGTCAGTGTCATTATCCTGTACCCCGAGTGTCAGTGTCATTATCCTGTACCCCAAGTGTCAGTGTCATTATCCTGTACCCGAGTGTCATGTCATTATCCTGTACCCGAGTGTCAGTGTCATTATCCTGTACCCCGAGTGTCAGTGTCATTATCCTGTACCCCCGAGTGTCAGTGTCATTATCCTGTACCCCGAGTGTCAGTGTCATTATCCTGTACCCCGAGTGTCATTATCCTGTACCCCCAAGTGTCATTATCCTGTACCCCAAGTGTCAGTGTCATCATTATCCTGTACCCCGAGTGTCAGTGTCATTATCCTGTACCCCAAGTGTCAGTGTCATTATCCTGTACCCGAGTGTCAGTGTCATTATCCTGTACCCCAAGTGTCAGTGTCATTATCCTGTACCCCAGTGTGTCATTATCCTGTACCCAGTGTCAGTGTCCTTATCCTGTACCCCGAGTGTCAGTGTCATTATCCTGTACCCCGAGTGTCAGTGTCATTATCCTGTACCCCGAGTGTCAGTGTCATTATCCTGTACCCCGAGTGTCAGTGTCATTATCCTGTACCCCGAGTGTCAGTGTCATTATCCTGTACCCCGAGTGTCAGTGTCATTATCCTGTACCCCGAGTGTCAGTGTCATTATCCTGTACCCCAAGTGTCAGTGTCATTATCCTGTACCCCGAGTGTCAGTGTCATTATCCTGTACCCCGAGTGTCAGTGTCATTATCCTGTACCCCAAGTGTCAGTGTCATTATCCTGTACCCCAGTGTCATTATCCTGTACCCCAAGTGTCAGTGTCATTATCCTGTACCCCGAGTGTCAGTGTCATTATCCTGTACCCCCGAGTGTCAGTGTCATTATCCTGTACCCCGAGTGTCAGTGTCATTTATCCTGTACCCCGAGTGTCAGTGTCATTATCCTGTACCCCGAGTGTCAGTGTCAGTGTCATTATCCTGTACCCCGAGTGTCAGTGTCATTATCCTGTACCCGAGTGTCAGTGTCATTATCCTGTACCCCGAGTGTCCAGTGTCATTATCCTGTACCCCGAGTGTCAGTGTCATTATCCTGTACCCCGAGTGTCAGTGTCATTATCCTGTACCCGTCAAGTGTCAGTGTCATTATCCTGTACCCCCGAGTGTCAGTGTCATTATCCTGTACCCCGAGTGTCAGTGTCAGTGTCATTATCCTGTACCCCGAGTGTCAGTGTCATTATCCTGTACCCGAGTGTCAGTGTCCATTATCCTGTACCCCGAGTGTCAGTGTCATTATCCTGTACCCCGAGTGTCAGTGTCATTATCCTGTACCCCGAGTGTCAGTGTCATTATCCTGTACCCCGAAGTGTGTCATTATCCTGTACCCGAGTGTGTGTCATTATCCTGTACCCCAGTGTCAGTGTCATTATCCTGTACCCCCGAGTGTCAGTGTCATTATCCTGTACCCCAAGTGTCAGTGTCATTATCCTGTACCCCCGAGTGTCAGTGTCATTATCCTGTACCCGAGTGTCAGTGTCATTATCCTGTTACCCCGAGTGTCAGTGTCATTATCCTGTACCCCGAGTGTCAGTGTCATTATCCTGTACCCCGAGTGTCAGTGTCATTATCCTGTACCCCAAGTGTCAGTGTCATTATCCTGTACCCCAAGTGTCAGTGTCATTATCCTGCCCCGAGTGTCAGTGTCATTATCCTGTACCCCAAGTGTCAGTGTCATTATCCTGTACCCCGAGTGTCAGTGTCATTATCCTGTACCCTGAGTGTCAGTGTCATCATCCTGTACCCCGAGTGTCAGTGTCATTATCCTGTACCCCAAGTGTCAGTGTCATTATCCTGTACCCCGAGTGTCAGTGTCATTATCCTGTACCCTGAGTGTCAGTGTCATATCCTGTACCCGAGTGTCAGTGTCAATCCTGTACCCCGAGTGTCCCTGTTGTCCTGTACCCCGAGTGTCATCATCCTGTACCCCGAGTGTCAAGTGTATCCTGTACCCGAGTGTCATCATCCTGTACCCCGATCATCATCCTGTACCCCGAGTCACCTGCCCGAGTGCGGGGCAGGTTTCTTTGGGTTTATTGAGGACGTGACATCACTTTGATACCTCCGAACAGCCCAGCTTTTAGCGCCATGAATGTGACTCCGATGGTGACGGAGCTGCCTTTCCGGCAGAAGCCCAGACTATTGATGGGGGTGTAGCAGACGACGGCCTCCTGCGCTGCCTGTGTACCTCGCCGCTCCTCTTCTGTCAGACACCTACCTGTTAGGAGAACAGGACAGGTTACATGAGGCTCAATCCTCCCAGTACCACCCCTCCCCCTCCACATACAACACTCACCACCTGCCGCCATGTTGGTATCTGGGGTCCAGACCAGTCGGACGGCCAGGAAGTCCTGCAAGTCATTCAGCAGAGTGTAGGTGACCCGAAACGGGGTGTGTGTCTGTACTGGGGAGTCACAGCGCGCCGTCATCACAAACCGCGGCCTCTCCAGACGGATACTCGGGAGCCTGGAAGAGAAGGAAGCAATGAAGACTGCTGGCGCCACCTAGAGGTGTCTAGGGGCGCGAGGGCGGACTTACTTGTAATGGGTGTATATTCCAGACGTAAATGGCAGCTTTGGGGTGGACCAGTGAATTATAGCAATTAAAGGGACCTCCAGACCCTGGGGAACCCAAAAGAAGACGGTGAGAGGACACGTGTCACACTGCTTTACACTGCAGCTCTGCTCCACCTGTACAAAGCTCAGCCCCTCAGTAGCAGAACACTCTTTGTTCCCTGACGTTTTGTTACCATGTATCAGTCTGGAGTCCAGACAGCCTTTTGGATGCAATTGACAGCAAGCAGAGATGTGAGAAATGGTGACGACTGGAAGCTGCTTGAAGCCACACTTGCATATTGATTGCTCACCTCTTTGGCATCCTCAGGGGGGCGCTCTCCTGTCTGCAGCTGGAATAGGAAGTTGTGCTCCTCCAGGGAGCAGAGCATGCTGGGTAACTGGGATGAGCAGCTGTGCAGGCGCAGGAAGGAGGCCATACTGACATCTCCGGACTGGTGACTGCGCAGAGAGGAGACGACACGTTACAGATGTGGTGGGGACGGGGGGACGTGGAGGCCAGGGTCACCTCGCCCTCTTACCAGACATTGTCCACGAGGAGCACAGATCCGTCAGGCATGACAGGCAGGTAGCTGGCATTTGAAGTTGGGGAGTATCCGGGAAATCCGAATAGGCAGAGTTCATCCTGGAGAGGAGGTGTTCAGCACTGAGGGGCAGAAAGACGGGGTGGAAGGGCGGGTTGGTAAGGGCGGGCAACTTCCCTGCACTGCCCCCATCCTCTATCGCCGTCTACCTGTCAGGGGCTGTGCAGGTGTTCCCGGATACACTGATTCTGGCGGCACCCTGAGGGTGGGAGGTGGGAGCACGGTGAGGAGGGTACTCACTGCGAGAGAGAAGAGAGGTCAGTCAGGAGGAAGGGAGGGGGCGCTACTGTTACCACAGAAAACTATGGGGGACGAGAGGAGGAAGAAGACGGAGGCAGGAAGGAAGTGGAGCAAAGAAGAAGAAGAACCAGACTAAAGAAGACCTGGGGGAAGGAAGAGGTGGAGAGATGAGACATGGAAGGAAGAGAAGGAAGAATCAGACACGGAAGGGAGAGAAGGAAGAACCAGACACGGAAGGAAGAGAAGGAAGAAACAGACACGAAGAAAGGAAGAACCAGAAGGAAGAAGAGAGAAGGAAGACCAGACACGGAAGGAGAGAAGGAAGAACCAGAACACGGAAGAGAAAGAGAAGGAAGAACCAGAGACACGGACACGGAAGAGAAGGAAGAACCAGACACGGAAGGGAGAGAAGGAAGAACCAGACACGGAAGGGAGAGAAGGAAGAACCAGACACGGAAGGGAGAGAAGGAAGAACCAGACACGGAAGGGAAGAGAAGGAAGAACAGACACGGAAGGGAGAGAAGGAAGAACCAGACACGGAAGGGAGAGAAGGAAGAACCAGACACGGAGGGAGAGAAGGAAGAACCAACACGAGGGAGAGAAGAAGAACCAGACACGGAAGGGAGAGAAGGAAGAACCAGACACGGAAGGGAGAAAGGAAGAACCAGACACGGAAGGAGAGAAGGAAGAACCAGACACGGAGGGAGAGAAGGAAGAACCAGACACGGAAGAAGGAGAGAGAGGAAGAACCAGACACGGAAGGGAGAGAAGGAAGAACCAGACACGGAAGGGAGAGAAGGAAGAACCAGACACGGAAGGAGAGAAGAGAAGACCAGACAGGAAGAGGAAGAAGGAAGAGAACCAGACACGGAAAGGAGAGAAGGAAGACCAGACACGAAGGAGAGAGGAAGACACGGAAGGAGAGAAGAGAACCAACCGGAAGGGAGAGAAGGAAGAACCAGACACGGAAGGGAGAGAAGGGAAGAACCAGACACAGAACAGAGAAGGAAGAGAAGAAGGAAGAACCAGACACGGAAGGGAGAGAAGGAAGAACCAGACACGGAAGGGAGAGAAGAAGAACAGACACGGAAGGGAGAGAGGAAGAAACAGACACGGAAGGGAGAGAAGGAGAACCAGACAGGAAGAGAAGGAAGAACAGCACGAAGGGAGAGAAGAAGAGAACAGGGAGAGAAAAGGAACGACACGAAGGGAGAGAAGGAAGAAGACCAGACACGGAAGGGAGAGAAGGAAGAACCAGACACGGAAGGAGAGAAGGAAGAACCAGACACGGAAGGGAGAGAAGGAAGAACAGACACGGAAGGGAGAGAAGAAGAACCAGACACGGAAGGGAGAGAAGGAAGAACCAGACACGGAAGAAGGAGAGAAGGAAGAACCAGACACAGGGAGAGAAAGAAAGAAGGGAGAGAAAGAAGAACCAGACAGAAGGGAGGAAGAGAACAGACACGGAAAAGGGGAGAAGGAAAAGAACCAGAAGAAGGAGAGAAGGAAGACCAAAGACACGGAAAGAGAAGAGAGAAGAACAGAGAAAGGAAGAAGAACAGACACAGAAGGGAGAAGAAGGAAGAACAGACACGGAAGGGAAGGAAGGAGAACCAGACACGGAAGAAAGAGAAGGAAGACAGACACGGAAGAAAGAGAAGGAGAACCAGACACAGAGAGAGAAGGAAGAACAGACACGGAAGAAAGAGAAGGAAGAACCAGACACGGAAGAAAGAGAAGGAAGAAACAGAACGGAAGAAGAGAGAAGGAAGAACCAGACACGGGAAGAAGGAAAGGAAGAAGGAGAAAGGAAGAACCAGACACGGAAGAGAAGAGAAGGAGAACCAGACACGGAAGAAAGAGAAGGAAGAACCAGACACGAAAGAAAGAGAAGAAGAACCAGATACGGAAGAAGAGAGGAAGAAGAAGACAGGAAGAAAGAGAAGGAAGAACCAGAACGAAAGGAAGAAGAGGTGAATCAGAATGGAAGGAAAAGAAGGAAGAACAGACATGGATAGAAGGAAGGAAAAAACAGACATGAAGAAAGAGAAGGAGAGTGGAGATCAGAACGGAAGAACAGAAGGAAGAACAGATACGAAAGGAAGAGGTGGAGGAATCAGACATGGAAGAAAGAGAAGGAAGACCAGGAAGGAAGAGGTGGAGAATCAGACATGGAAAGGAAAGAAGACCACGGAAGGAAGAGGTGGAGGAATCAGACATGGAAGGAGAAGGGAATCAGACGGGGAGGTGGAGAATCAGACACGGAAGAAAAGGTGAGGAATCAGACACGGAAGAAAGAGAAGGAAGAACCAGACATGGAAGGAAGAGAAGGAAGAAACAGACATGGAAAAGAGGAGTAAAGGGGAGGGGGAAGAGATATGGAAGGAGGAAGAGCCAAAACATGAAAGAAGAAGAGAAGGTAAGAAGGGGTAAGAAACAGACATGGAAGAGAAAGAAAGGGAGGTATAATCAAACATGGAGGGGAAGAGGACAATGAACTAGCCACGGTAAGAAGTAAAAGTAAAGAGGAGAAGAACAGATATGAAAGAATTAGGAAGGGGAAGATGAACCAGACATGGAAGAAGGACATAAGAAGGTGAGGTATGGAAAGAGAAGAACCAAAAATGGAGGGAGAAAGTAAGAGAAGAACGACACTGAAGAAAGAAGAATCAGTAATGGAAAAAGGAAGGAGGAGTAAGAACAAGACATGTAAAGAGGAAGCAAGACTAGGAAAAAACAGACATGAAAGCAGGAAGTAAGAGGAAGAAGAACCAGAAATAGGAGGAACTAGGAGAATAAAGAATCAGGAATGAAAACAAAGGGAAGTAAGAGGAGCAACAACCAGACATGGAGTGAGGAAATAAGAGGAGGAAGAACCAGACATGGAAGGAAATGTGGAAGTTAGAGGAGGAGGAACCATAAATGGAAGAAGGAAAAGAAAGTGAAAAGTGGAAGAAGACATGTACATGTAATGAAGAAGAGAAAGTAAGAGGAGGAAGAACCAGATATGGAAGAAGGAAGAGGATGTAGAACCAAACATGTAAAAAGGAAGAAAGGGAAGTAAGAAGAGGGTGAGGCATGGAGGAAGGAAAATGAAGTAACAGGAGGCAGTAGCAGATATGGAAGGAGGCAGAAGAGGAAGTAAGACGAGGAAGAACCATACATGAGGAGTAATTCATGATGCACGTTTCAACGTCATGGGCCCACTGTGATGGGCAAGAGGCGAGATAATGGGGTGATAATTCTGCCCAAATAATGGTAACCCATTCACTACCAGGGTATTTTGAGCACCAGGTCTCTCCATACCCCTTATGTCTAGTCTTTTCCCCGCTCTGATCTCATGACATATGCTGTGGAGATGGCTGGGTCTTACTGCACCAGAAAGAAGGGCGCTCCGCTCTCAGAGACCAAAAGAGGAAGTAAAGCCGACCACAGGAAGCTGTCTACAGAGAGATAAGGCCCTCAGCTCCGGCCGATCTCACCCGAGACCAGACTGCACTACTGATACAAACAGGTGGGGGGCAGCCCCTTCATTCTGGTGACCAGAGGGGGTTACACCTCAGTCATGTGACCATATAATTGGGGGGAGCTGCAGGACTGCTACTTCTCAGAGAGGTTCTGCAGCAGCTGAGGTGTGTATTGAGGTTCTGCAGCAGCTGAGGTGTGTATTATGAGGTTCTGCAGCAGCTGAGGTGTGTATTAGGAGGTTCTGCAGCAGCTGAGGTGTGTATTATGAGGTTCTGCAGCAGCTGAGGTGTGTATTAAGAGGTTCTGCAGCAGCTGAGGTGTGTATTAGGAGGTTCTGCAGCAGCTGAGGTGTGTATTATATGATGTTCTGCAGCAGCTGAGGTGTGTATTATGATGTTCTGCAGCAGCTGAGGTGTGTATTTATGAGGTTCTGCAGCACTGAGGTGTTGTATTAGGAGGTTCTGCAGCAGCTGAGGTGTGTATTAGGAGGTTCTGCAGCAGCTGAGGTTCTTTGTGTATTATGAGCTGAGGTGTGTATTTGAGGTTCTGCCAGCAGCTGAGGTGTGTATTAGGAGGTTCTGCAGCAGCTGAGATGTGTATATGGTCTGCAGCAGCTGATTGTATATGAGGTTTGCAGCAGCTGAGGTGTGTATTAGGAGGTTCTGCAGCAGCTGAGGTGTGTATTAGGAGGTTCTGCAGCAGCTGAGATGTGTATTATGAGGTTCTGCAGCAGCTGAGGTCTGTATTATGAGGTTCTGCCAGCCAGCTGAGGTGTGTATTAGGAGGTTATAGAGCAGCTGAGGTGTATTAGGAGGTTCTGCAGCAGCTGAGGTGTATTAGGAGGTTCTGCAGCAGCTGAGGTGTGTTATGAAATCACCTTGAGCCTTGAAGGTGGCCTGCTCCTCCTTGAAGATCTGCGCTGGGGTGGAGTTGAGCAGCAGAGAGCGATAGCCGAGCGCCTTCACCCGGGACTGCTCGGAGTCCCTCTTCCAGACTGTGACCACTATCTGCAGGACAGGGAGGGAAAGGACGGATCAGAGACTGCAGACAAACACCTGTAGATCCACCCCAGGAACATCTGAGACCCTCTGCTTGCTGTCAGTGAATCAGGAGAACAGCATTTCCTATGAGGACTACAGGGCCCATCTATCTGATGTAATACTCGGATGCTGTTAGATGCTCCTGTTCTCACAGCTGAAGGTTGGTTACAGTGTATCAGTGGAGATAAGAGCTGTATGTAGAGAGGCGAGAGATATGCTGCTACGTCTACTCTCACTGCCGAGTCCACAGGGGATCACCGCCGCTCACCGGGCACTTACCTTAGCTTTGACTGTGGTAGGTGGCAGGCGATCCAGAGACACGGAGAGGGGGAAGATGACCTCATCACAGGATACTATGGGGTCAGTGACGGGTGTCTGAAAGAAAGAGGGAAGTGACAAATAAGAGGACCAACGGGGTGACCGGTAACAGAGGTAAGAGTGGCGGGGTGACAGGTAGCGGGGGGCGACAGGTAGCGGGGGGCGACAGGTAGCGGGGGTAGGGGGCGACAGGTAGCGGGGGTAGGGGGCGACAGTAGCGGGGGTAGGGGGCGACAGGTAGCGGGGTAGGGGGCGACAGGTAGCGGGGGTAGGGGCGACAGGTAGCGGGGTAGGGGGCGACAGGTAGCGGGGGTAGGGTAGGGGCGACAGGTAGCGGGGTAGGGGCGACAGGTAGCGGGGGTAGGGGCGACAGGTAGCGGGGGTAGGTAGGGGCGACAGGGCGGGGGTAGGGGGCGACAGGTAGCGGGGTAGGGGGCGACAGGTAGCGGGGTAGGGGGGGTAGCGGGGTAGGGGGCGACAGTAGCGGGGGGTAGGGGGCGACAGGTAGCGGGGGTAGGGGGCGACAGGTAGCGGGGTAGGGCGACAGGTAGCGGGGGTAGGGGGCGACAGGTAGCGGGGGTAGGGGGGCGACGACGAAGGTAGCGGGGTAGGCGGGCGACAGGTAGGCGGGGTAGGGGGCGACAGGTAAGCAGGGGGGTAGGGGCGACAAGGTATGCGGGGTAGGGGGCGACAGGTAAGCGGGTGAGGGGTCGACAAGGTAGCGGCGGGTAAGGGGGGACCAGGGTAGCGGGGGTAGGGGGCGACAGGTACAGGGGTAGGGGGCGACAGGTAAGCGGGGGTAGGGGCGACAGGTAGCCGGGGTCGGGGGCGAACCAGGTAGCGGGGGTAAGGGGGCGACAGGACTAGCTGGGGGTAGGGGGCCGACAGGTAGCGGGGGTAGGGGGGCGACAGGTAGCGGGGGTAGGGGCGACAGGTAGCTGGGGGTAGAGGGGTGACAGGTAAGCCCCGGGGTAGGGGGTGAACAGGTAGCGGGGTAAGGGGGTGACAGGCTAGCGGGGGTAGGGGGTGAACGGATGCAGGGGGTAAGCGGGGTGACAGGTAGCAGGGGGTAGGGGGTGACAGGTAGCAGGGGTAGGGGGTGACAGGTAGCAGGGGTAGGGGGTGACAGGTAGCAGGGGTAGGGGGTGACAGGTAGCAGGGGTAGGGGGTGACAGGTAGCAGGAGTAGGGGGTGACAGGTAGCAGGGGTAGGGGGTGACAGGTACTCACCCCGGGCCGGCCCCCGTCGGCTGTTGCTGGCTCAGGATGGCCCGGCACCCCCGGTAGCAGCCTCCGTCCTCACCGCTCTCCTCCTCCTCCTCCAGCTCCTCCTCCCCCGGGCACACACTGGCCAAGGCGGAGAGAGAAGCGGCCAGCGGGGCCCAGGAGCAGCTCTCAGACCCCGGGCTCTCCTGAGAACTGTCACCGCGGCAGCAGGCCTCCGACCCCGCCCTGTCCTGCACGACCTCCCCGGCACTCCGAAGCCGCAATACCAGCAGGAAACGCAGCGTCTCGCCCAGGTACAGGTGATTGCGGCGGGGAAGGGAGCGGTACCGGCCCGGGAGGTCCGCCGGTAACACGGGACATGCCGGGAAGATCATCGAGTAATCGCACTGCGACTCCATGATGAGATCCCGGCAGGGGAGAGCAAGCGAGCGCGAGAGATAGCGCCCAACCCCGCAGCAGTGCGCAAGGCCAGAGCGCCGAGACTGGAGCGTTACCTAGCAACAGGCGTGACCAGCCGCCGGCCGAGGAGGACGCTTAGCAACACGAAGAACTGGCCTAGTAACGGATGCTGAGGGAGGCCGGTATCCTAGCAACGAGGTTCAGAGTGACAGTATCCTAGCAACTGAGGGGAATAAGAAATGTGAATGTCCAGGTCCCAGTCCCAGATTCTCCAGAACAGTATAATGTGTGCCGGTGTATCTAATCCTATCATGTGTGATACTGTCTGATGAGCCCATGTATGTAATCCTATCATGTGTGACACTGTCTGATGAGTCGGTGTATCTAACCCTATCCTGTGTGATACTGTCTGATGAGTCAGTGTATCTAACCCTCTGGTATGATACTGTGCCAGCCCCCAGACCCTATAAACAAGTACAGCCCCAGACCATACCCTATACATTATTACAGCCCCCAGACCAGACCCTGTACATTATTATAGCCCCCAGACAAGACCCTATACATTATTACAGCCCCCAGACCAGACCCTATACATTATTACAGCCCCCAGACCAGACCCTATACATTATTACAACCCCCAGACCATATCCTATACATTATTACCGGCCCCATACCCTATATACTATTACAGCCTCAAGACCAGACCCTATACATTATAGCAGCCCTCAGACCAGATCCTATACATTATTACGGCACCCAGACCAGACCCTATACATTATTACAGCCCCCAGACCAGATCCTATACATTATTACAGCCCCCAGACAACACCCTATGCTTTATTACAGCCCCCAGAACAGACCCTATACATTATTACAGCCCCCAGACTAGACACTATACATTATTACAGCCCCCAGAGAAGCCTGCCGGCTGAGCAGAACGCTAAGCAACACTAAGAACTGGCCTAGTAACGGATGCTGAGGGAGGCCGGTATCCTAGCAACGATGTTCAGAGTGACAGTATCCGAGCAACTGAGGGAATAAGAAATGTGAATGTCCAGGTCCCAGTCCCAGATTCTCCAGAACAGTATAATGTGTGCCGGTGTATCTAATCCTATCATGTGTGATACTGTCTGATGAGCCCGTGTATCTAATCCTATCATGTGTGACACTGTCTGAGGAGTCGGTGTATCTAACCCTATCCTGTGTGATACTGTCTGATGAGTCGGTGTATCTAACCCTATCTTTCGTGATACTGTCCCAGCCCCCAGACCCTATAAACAAGTACAGCCCCCAGACCAGACCCTATACATTATTACAGCCCCCAGACCAGACCCTATACATTATTACAGCCCCCAGACCAGACCCTATACATTATTACAGCCCCCAGACCATACCCTATACATTATTACAGCCCCCAGACCCTATACATTATTACAGCCCCCAGACCATACCCTATACATTATTACAGCCCCCAGACAAGACCCTATACATTATTACAGCCCCAGACCAGACCCTATACATTATTACAGCCCCTAGACAAACACCCTATACATTATTACAGCACCCAGACCCTATACATTATTACAGCCCCGACCAGACCCTATACATTATTACAGCCCCCAGACCAGACCCTATAACATTATTACAGCCCATAGACAACACCCTATACATTATTACAGCCCCAGACAGACCCTATACATTATTACAGCCCCCAGACCAGACCCTATACATTATTACAGCCCCCAGACCTTATACATTATTACAGCCCCCAGACCCTATACAATTATACAGCCCCCAGACCAGACCCTATACATTATTACAGACCCCAGACCAGACCCTATACATTATTACAGCCCCTAGACAACACCCTATACATTATTACAGCACCCAGACCAGACCTATACATTATTACAGCACCCAGACCCTATACATTATTACAGCCCCAGACCAGACCCTATACATTATTACAGCCCCAGACCAGACCTTATACATTATTACAGCCCCAGACCAGACCCTATACATTATTACAGCCTATAGACCAGACCTTATACATTTTTACAGCCCCTAGACAACACCCTATACATTATTACAGCCCCTAGACAACACCCTATACATTATTACAGCCCCCAGACCAGACCCTATACATTATTACAGCCCCTAGACAACACCCTATACATTATTACAGCACCCAGACCAGACCCTATACATTATAACAGCCCCCAGACCTTCTGAACAAATATGGACCCACTACACTATTACAGTCAACAACCCAGACCCCCAGATCAGACTCACGGCCTCTCCCCTAACCTATAGAATTCTGGTCTTGGAACAGAAAATCTGTAGGATTTAAGACTCATCCAGAAACCTCTGACCCCTCTGTGCTGGGTGACAAAACCTGCACAATAATGGGTGGGGCCCATCTCTGCTATGGGGCCCCCTCTCCTCTATGAACAGCAGCTGAACAGTCTTAAAGTGTATCTAGTTGTATCTAGTTGTATCTAGTTGTATCTAGTTGTATCTAGTTGTATCTAGTTGTATCTAGCAGATAACCCTCATCATGGAAGGTCTGTGCTCTCTGGTGCCACCTAGTGGAGAAGAAGACAACTACAGCCTTGTCCAATGATTTCCTCTTGAGCAGCAGCAATGACCTCATGACACGCTGTGCAGGGGCCTCTGAAGTCCAGGTGCAGCAGAGCTGTGTTTACTAAATGTTGCGGGGCTAGGCTTACTAAATGCAGCAGAGTGGAGTTTACTAAACGCACCTGAGATTGGGAACTGCTACAGGGCTGAGTGTAGTAGACAGATGTAGCAGAGCTGAGTGTAGCACATGCACTGGAGCTGGGTTTGACAGATGGAGCAAATTGTCAAAGTAGCAGTGCTGAGTACAGTAAATGCGGCAGAGCTGAGTATAGTAGATGCAGCAGAGCTGAGTACAGTATATGCAGCAGAGCTGAGTACAGTATATGCGTTAGAGCTGAGTACAGTATATGCAGCAGAGCTGAGTACAGTATATGCGTTAGAGCTGAGTACAGTATATGCGTTAGAGCTGAGTACAGTATATACAGCAGAGCTGAGTACAGTAGATGCAGCAGAGCTGAGTACAGTATATGCGTTAGAGCTGAGTACAGTATATGCAGCAGAGCTGAGTACAGTATATGCAGCAGAGCTGAGTACAGTATATGCGGCAGAGCTGAGTACAGTATATGCGGCAGAGCTGATACAGTATATACGGCAGAGCTGAGTACAGTATATGCGGCAGAGCTGAGTACAGTATATACCAGAGTGAGTACAGTATAAGCGGCAGAGCTGAGTACAGTATATGCGGCAGAGCTGAGTACAGTATATACGGCAGAGCTGAGTACAGTAATATGCGGCAGAGCTGAGTACATATAGTAAGTACAGTATATACAGCAGAGCTGAGTACAGTATATACAGCAGAGCTGAGTACAGTATATGCAGCAGAGCTGAGTACAGTATATGCGGCAGAGCTGAGTACAGTATATGCAGCAGAGCTGAGTACAGTATATGCAGCAGAGCTGAGTACAGTATATGCAGCAGAGCTGAGTACAGTATATACAGCAGAGCTGAGTACAGTATATGCGGCAGAGCTGAGTACAGTATATACGGCAGAGCTGAGTACAGTATATACAGCAGAGCTGAGTACAGTATATGCAGCAGAGCTGAGTACAGTATATACAGCAGAGCTGAGTACAGTATATGCAGCAGAGCTGAGTACAGTATATACAGCAGAGCTGAGTACAGTATATACAGCAGAGCTGAGTACAGTTATATACAGCAAGAGCTGAGTACAGTATATGCAGCAGAGCTGAGTACAGTATATGCGGCAGAGCTGAGTACAGTATATATACAGTATAGCAGAGCTGAGTAACAGTATATGCGGCAGAGCTGAGTACAGTATATGCGGCAGAGCTGTACAGAGCAGAGTGAGTACAGTATATACGGCAGAGCTGAGTACAGTATATGCAGGCAGAGCTGGTACAGTATATGCAGCAGAGCTGAGTACAGTATATGCGCAGAGCTGAGTACAGTATATACGGCAGAGCTGAGTAACAGTAATGCGAGCTGAGTACAGGCAGAGCTGAGATACAGTATATGCAGAGCTGCAGTACAGTATATGCAGCAGAGCTGAGTACAGTATATGGCAGATGAGACTGAGTAGTATATACAGCAGAGCTGAGTACAGTATATACAGAGCTGAGTACCAGTATATGCAGCAGAGCTGAGTACAGTATATGCAGCAAGCTGAGTACAGTATATGCGGCAGAGCTGAGTACAGTATATGCAGCAGAGCTGAGTACAGTAATGCGCAGAGCTGAGTACAGTATATACGGGCAGAGCTGAGTACAGTATATGCGGCAGAGCTGGTACAGTATAACAGAGCTGAGTACAGTATATACGGCAGAGTGAGTACAGTAGATGCGGCAGAGCTGGAGTACAGTATATCGGCAGAGCTGAGTACAGTAATGCTAGCAGTATATGCAGAGCTGGTACAGTAATACGGCAGAGCTGAGTTACAGTATGCGCAGAGCGAGAGTACAGTATACGGCAGAGCTGAGTACAGTATATGCGGCAGAGCTGAGTACAGTATATACAGCAGAGCTGAGTACAGTATATGCGGCAGAGCTGAGTACAGTATATGCGGCAGAGCTGAGTACAGTATATACAGCAGAGCTGAGTACAGTAGATGCGGCAGAGCTGAGTACAGTATATGCAGCAGAGCTGAGTACAGTATATACAGCAGAGCTGAGTACAGTATATGCGCAGAGCTGAGTACAGTATATACGGCAGAGCTGAGTTACAGTATATGCAGCAGAGCTGAGCAGTATATACGGCAGAGCTGAGTACAGTATATGCAGCAGAGCTGAGTACAGTATATGCGGCAGAGCTGAGTACAGTATATGCAGCAGAGCTGAGTACAGTATATGCGGCAGAGCTTGAGTACAGTATATGCGTTAGAGCTGAGTACAGTATATACAGGCAGAGCTGAGTACAGTATATGCGGCAGAGCTGAGTACAGTATATACAGCAGAGCTGAGTACAGTATATGCGGCAGAGCTGAGTACAGTATATACAGCAGAGCTGAGTACAGTATATGCGGCAGAGCTGAGTACAGTATATACGGCAGAGCTGAGTACAGTATATACAGCAGAGCTGAGTACAGTATATGCGGCAGAGCTGAGTACAGTATATGCGGCAGAGCTGAGTATAGTAGATTCAGCAGAGCTAAGTTTGTAATATGGCACAACATGGTTTTCCTGCAGGTAAACCACTCTCATTAGAGCCTCGCCACGTCTCGCTGGTTCTGCACAGTTGGGTCCCGGTTTAGTTATATCGTTCTCTGCAATTACCAAATATTTCTCCTAATTGCAGTGAAGCAAGAGAAGGAGGAGGTGATGTGTCCCCCATCTGCGGAGCCGACATCGTGTCAGGTTACCCCTGCAGGTCTATGCAATACAGATGTGGAGGTCCCTGCCTGGGGGGGGGGGGTGAGGGGCCATCACAGGTATTCGGACTCCTGCCATAACACCACCACTGTTGTCACCCAGCTTTCCTAGACCCCTGAATCTATGCAGAACTACATGGGAGGTATCCATGGCAACACTTAAAGGGGCGGTTTATCTAGTTTCTCCCCAGCAGGCGGGCAGCGGGCCCCCTGCCAGGACCTCTTCTGAGACCTGTAGACAGCAGCTGTTTCCTTTGGATGAAGTCAGTTTAGAAAGTCATTAGAGATTTGGGGGTGTAGTACCGCCTATGGCCTGCGGGAGTGCTGTTCAGCCGGTACACACAAGCTCTGCACAGCGCTACCACTGAGCTCCCATGCAGCTGTCAGACCTGTACCCCAGCCAGGAGGTAGGTGCTTACTCCCCAGCACAGGGTGTCCAATACATTTCAAAAATTATAAAGTTTTTTACTTTTTTTTTTGCAATTTTCAAGAGAAACAGACCAAGTGCACAGAAGAAGTGAGAGCAAATACCTGAGCCGCTGCCAGAGCGGGGAGTGTCCGCCAAACACTTGGCAAAAATAGTTTATCTATGTTACCGCAAAGAGAGATTCGTAATGTGTCTTAAAGGGCACTACCCTACAGTATACACCGCACCATGAGTATAAATAACACTTCTGCTGACTTCCCTCTCCCGATGTCCTACCTAAATGTGTCAGTCTTTACTGTAATTATGGCATTGTATTCAAATTCTGATTAATCCTTAGCACATAAGTTTGATCAGAGTCTGGACTCCAGCTCTGGTGATAGGTGGGGCCCCCGAGGACCCCTTAAGGCTGTTGTCTCACTACATTGTTTCTCCGTCCGCCTTTGCAGTTGCTTGTGGCGTTTTTGGCACTTTTTTATGGTGTTTTTTTTTGCATGCCATAATTTTTCTACAAGAAAGCATGTGATGGCACTTCCTCGTAGAGCAGGATGAGAAACATTTATTGGTACAAAAAAAGCCACAAAAAATGCAAAATACCTAAATATAACCTCTGTGTGACACAAGCCTTAAAGGGGTGGTCCAGAATTAGAAAAACATGGCTGCTTTCTTTCAAAAACAGCACCCCACCTGTGAATGATGTCACGTAGTGAGTGTGGACTGACTGTGCCTACTGAACGGGTTTGGCTTGGGGCTACTCCTGAGGGTGCTGTCAAGGTGGACACTTGGTTTTTGTACCCTTTCACTCCCGTATGGAGATCTGGATTTGTCTGAAGAGGCTGCTGATCCAGGCAGATCATAAGACACTGGTGTGTGACACCAAGGGGACAGGTAAGATTATGGTTAGTGGGCAAGGTCAGGACAGGCAGAGTTCATGCAGTAAGGTAGTCAGGCAGTAGAGCAGGATAGGCAGAGGTAATGCAGTATGCTAGTCAGTAAATAGGTCAGGACAGGCAGAGTTCATGCAGTATGGTAGTCAGGCAGTAGAGCAGGATAGGCAGAGGTAATGCAGTATTCTAGTCAGGTAATAGGTCAGGACAGCCAGATTTTATGCAGTATAGTAGTTAGCCCGTAGAGCAGGACAGGAAAAGTTCATGCAGTTTGACAGGCAGTAGGTCAGAACAGGCAGAGTTCATGCAGAATGGTAGTCAGGTAGTAGGTCAGGACAGGCAGAGTTCATGCAGAATGATAGTCAAGCAGTAGGTCAGGACAAGGAGAGTTCATGCAGTACAGTAGTCAGGAAATAAGTCAGGACAGGCAGAGTTCATTCAGTATAGTAGTCAGATAGTAGAGTAGGATAGGCAGAGGTAATGCAGTATGATAGCAAGTAGATCAGGACAGGGAGAGTTCATGAAGGATGGTAGTCAGGCAGTAGATCAGGGATAGTTCATGCAGTACAGTAGTCAGGTAATAGGTCAGGACAGGCAGATTTCATGCAGTATGATAGTTAGACAGTAGAGCAGCAAAGCAGAGTTCATGCAGCATACCTCCCAACTGTCCCGGATCCAGCGGGACAGTCCCGGATTGCAGTGGCAGTCCCGCTGTCCCGGTACGGGGGATGGTATGTCCCGGTCTCTGGGCAGCTGTCTCTGCGTCCATAGGACGCAGAGACACTTGCCTGTTGCAGAAGGAGCAGGACAGCCAGAATCGGCTGCCTGCTTCTTCCATCCTCCCTCTGTCCCCCTGCAGCTCCCCGTACCGTTCATCTATGCATCGGGTCTCGGCGGGGGGCGGGGCCGCCGTCAGCATTGGCTCCGCCCCCTTCAGGCACGAGCAGAAGATCTTCCTGCTGGTGATGCTGGCCCTGCTGCTAGGAAAAAGGTAAGTTAATACTTTTAATTTTTTAACTTTCTGTGGACTGTGACATCAATGTTATCCCTGTACTGTGACCATCACTGTGTTTATTATGCCTGTACTGTGACATCACTGTGTTTATTAAATAAACACAGTGATGTACATCAGGCATAAGTGGACTGTACATCAATGTTCATCAACTGTGGTTTATTATCCCTGGACTGTGACTCACTGTGTTTATTATCCCGTACTGTGACATCACTGTGTTTATTATCCCTGGACTGCTGACATCAATGTTTATTATCCCTGGACTGTGACATCACTGTGTTTATTATCCTGGACTGTGGACATCATGTTTATTATCCTGTACTGTGACATCCTGTGTTTATTATCCTGTACTGTGACATCACTTGTGTTTATTATCCCTGTACGGTGACATCACTGTTTAATTATCCCCTGGACTGTGACATCACTGTGTTTATTATCCCTGTACGGTGACATCACTGTTTATTATCCCTGGACTGTGACATCACTGTGTTTATTATCCCTGGACTGTGACATCACTGTCTTTATTATCCCTGTACGGTGACATCACTGTCTTTATTATCCCTGGACAAGTGACATCGCTGTGTTTATTATCTCTGTACAGTGACATCACTGTGTTTATTATCTCTGTACTGTGACATCACTATGTTTATTATCCCTGGACTGTGACATCACTGTGTGTATTATCCCTGTACAGTGACATCTCTGTGTTTATTATCTCTGTACGGTGACATCACTGTGTTTATTATCCCTGTATGGTGACATCACTGTGTTTATTATCCTGTACAGTGACATCACTGTGTGTATTATCCCTGTAGTGTGACATCACTGTGTTTATTATCCTGTACAGTGACATCGCTGTGTGTATTATCCCACTGCAGGAAGAGGTAAGTAGTCTGTGTTTGTGTGTTTGTTTTCTATTTTTCAGGGTCGTGAATGCAGAGGACTACGTCGGATTCGGTGGACTACGTCGGACCAGCTTTTTTTTTTTTTTTTTTTTAATAAAATGGTCAAACAGGGGTCTGGGGAGTGTTTATTTCAATAAAATGTTTTATACTTGTGTGTGTGTATTTTTTTTTTACAATACTACAGTTTTAGTAATTATGGCTATCTACAGACGGCCCTGATTACTAATACTGGGCTTAGTGCTTGCCGGTTATGGCAGGCCAGCACTAACCCCAACATTATTACCCTCGGCACCCACCGCCACCAGGGGTGCCGGGAAGAGCCGGGTACCCGCAGGACCGGACCTTCTAAATTGAGGGTCTGGCTCTGGGGCGGCTGCAGGCTGGTACCATTAGGCTGGGAAGGGCACCAATAACCGTGTCCCTTCCCACCCTGGTAGTGCCAGGCTGCCGCTGCTGGTTGTATCTGGCTGGCGAAGGAAAAAAGGGGGGACCCCACGCCATTTTTTTTTTAATTATTTAATTATTTTTGTAAAAAAAATGGCGTGGGGTCCCCCCTTTTTTCCTTCTCCAGCCAGATACAACCAGCAGCGGCAGCCTGGCACTACCAGGGTGGGAAGGGACACGGTTATTGGCCCTTCCCAGCCTAATGGTACCAGCCTGCAGCCGCCCCAGAGCCAGACCCTCAATTTAGAAGGTCCGGTCCTGCGGGTACCCGGCTCTTCCCGGCACCCCTGGTGGCGGTGGGTGCCGAGGTAATAGATGTTGGGGTTAGTGCTGGCCTGCCATACCGGCAAGCACTAAGCCCAGTATTAGTAATCAGGGCCGTCTGTAGATAGCCGATAATTACTAAAACTGTAGTATTGTAAAAAAAAATACACACACACAAGTATAAAACATTTTATTGAAATAAACACTCCCCCAGACCCCTGTTTGACCATTTTATTAAAAAAAAAGCTGGTCCAACGTAGTCCACCGAATCCGACGTAGTCCTCTGCATTCACGACCCTGAAAAATAGAAAACAAACACACAAACACAGACCACTTACCTCTTCCTGCACTGGGATAATACACACAGCAATGTCACTGTACAGGGATAATAAACACAGTGATGTCACAGTACAGAGATAATAAACACAGTGATGTCACCGTACAGAGATAATAAACACAGTGATGTCACAGTACAGAGATAATACACACAGCGATGTCACTGTACAGGGATAATAAACACAGTGATGTCACAGTACAGAGATAATAAACACAGTGATGTCACCGTACAGAGATAATACACACAGCGATGTCACTGTACAGGGATAATAAACACAGTGATGTCACTGTACAGGGATAATAAACAGTGATGTCAAAGTCCAGGGATAATACACACAGTGATGTCACTGTACAGAGATAATAAACACAGTGATGTCACTGTACAGAGATAATAAACACAGTGATGTCACTGTACAGAGATAATAAACACAGTGATGTCACTGTACAGAGATAATAAACACAGTGATGTCACTGTACAGAGATAATAAACACAGTGATGTCACCGTACAGAGATAATAAAACACAGTGATGTCACCGTACAGAGATAATAAACACAGTGATGTCACCGTACAGAGATAATACACACAGTGATGTCACCGTACAGAGATAATACACACAGTGATGTCACAGTACAGGGATAATAAACACAGTGATATCACAGTATAGGGATAATAAACACAGTGATGTCACAGTACAGAGATAATAAACACAGTGATGTCACAGTACAGGGATAATACACACAGTGATGTCACAGTACAGGGATAATAAACACAGTGATGTCAACGTAAAGGGATAATAAACACAATGATGTCACAGTACACCTGTGCAAACAAGGCCTGGGGGGCGCAGATAAGGTTATCATCATGATTTAGAAAAATCATTCCCCGATGAAATGTTGCAGTTCTCAAAATTCATTCAAACTAATGAAACTCCACCAGCACTGGAATGCCTTAAAATAATCAGAAATAACAAATTGCCTGTACTGTGACATCACTGTGTGTAGTATCCCTGTACGATGACATCACTGTGTTTATTATCCCTGTACGATGACATCACTGTGTTTATTATCCCTGTACGATGACATCACTGTGTTTATTATCCCTGTACTGTGACATCACTGTGTTTATTATCCCTGTGTAGTAAAGGGACTGAGTGAGATTAGTTTATAGTGGGCGGGGTTAGGGGCGTGACCTACTGCAGAAAAAATTTGCCGCGGCGCGCTAAGCGCGCCGCAAAATATGTCCCTCTTTCTCTCTTTGCAAAGTTGGGAGGTATGATGCAGTTTGAGAAGCAGTAGGTCACAACAGGGAGAGTTCATGCACTATGACAGGCAGTAGCCCAGGACAGGGAGAGTTCATGCAGGACAGTAGTTAGACGGTAGAGCAGGACAGGCAGAGGTCATGCAGTATGATAGGCAGTAGGTCAGGACAGGGAGAGTTCACGTAGTACAGTAGTCAGGCAATAGGTCAGGACAGGCAGAGTTCATGCAACATGATAGCAAGGCAGTAGGTCAGGACAGGCAGAGTTTATGCAGTACAGTAGTCAGGCAGTAGGTCAGGACAGGCAGAGTTTATGCAGTACAGTAGTCAGGCAGTAGGTTAGAACAGTTCCATAGGGGAAGGCTCCCTGTCTACCCCAGGGAATGCTGCCATTGGCTGAGGACAGATTACCTCATGCGCACACCTCAAGTGAGCAGCAGGAAGCAGGTGGGGATTACTCTGGCAGCTATGCCACCGAGACAGGCATGGACCACTGGCATCACTCATGGTTGTATGTAGTGTTACAGCTCAGCCCCATTAACGTGAATAAAGCTGAGCTGCAATACCAGACACAGATCATGGACTGGTGTGGAGCTGTTTTTGGAAGAAAGCAACCATGTTTTTCTAATCCTGGACAATTCCTTTAAGAACCACTCTGTGTCCAGACTGTGAATGAAGCAGCTCTTTCCACCCTCTCCCAGCAGGAACTCAGTAAGGAGCGGCTGCATTGACACAAACCTTTGCCTGCCAGCCCAGGACAGCTGAGAGATGTTTCTGTGTGTAGCTCTCAGAGGATTGCCCGGAATGGCACATTGCGACAAACCATCAGCTGTAGGTTTTCAGTAAGCCTAAATCTTGACAGTAAGGAGGATTACTATAAAAATGCAGTTACATCAGGTGTCTGTGTGAGCGGGAGGGTCGGTCACCGCACACAGGGGACATGGCTGCCTGCAGCCGGGCGGGCCCCTCTCCAGTGCTGTGTCTCAGCATGCTCCAAGGAACTCCCATCATCCTCCTCCTCCTCTCTGGAAGGATAAACATCTGCCTGTAGGGCTTTCTGCAAACATGTGGATAGAAGGAAAACAACTATTACTTCTGGACGGTCTAATTTAAGGGCCATTATAGTTTAAATCCAGGAATGATCAGTATGTCGTCACTGGATTTCTTAAAGAGATTGTCCCATCTCTCTTCAGGATATGCCATAAATGTCTGGATGGGACAACCCCTTTAAAGGAAGCCGCAAAATTTCTATTAAACTGACCACAATGCCGGGTAGGAGCATTTTACACATTCAGTGCTCTGAGGGCGGGATCGAGCTGCTCGGTGCACAAGAGCTCTTCAAATTTTGCCCCGCCCCCTCTAGTTTGATTGACAAAGCCGACTATACTCCTATATGCCATATCAGCGCCCTATACTCTGATTATACTGCTATTGCCATATCATTTACCTGTACTCTGATACTATTATACTCTATACACCATATTGTACTCTATTATACTCCATACAGTACTTACTCTGATATTACCCATCATCAGTGCCTCTGTACTCTGATTATACTCCTATACACCATATCAGTGCCCTGTACTCTGATTATACTCTATACACCATATCACCTCTGTACTCTGATTATACTCTATACACCATATCAGTGCCTGTACTCTGATTATACTCCTATACACCATATCAGCGCCCTGTACTCTGATTATACTCCTATACGCCATATCAGTGCTCTGTACTCTGATTATACTCTATACACCATATCAGTGCCCTGTACTCTGATTATCACTGTACCTGATTTTATACTCCTATACACCACTGCAACCTCCCTGTACTCTGAGTGCCCCTGTACTCTGCTCCTATACACCATATCAGGCCTCTTACTCTGATTATACTCCTATACACCATATCAGTCCTGTACTCTGATTTACTATAAAGCCATATCAGTTAACCTGATATATACGCCATACCTCTGTACTCTGAT
>ONZH01015562.1:0-42509 GCA_900303285.1 Rhinella marina | reverse complement strand
GCTCCTATGCGTCCTTAAAGAATCGCTCATCGCAATAAGGTGAGAACGCATTGCACGCAGAGGAGACGGGGGTAGGAGGAGACGCAACGGAGCTACACAGTCAGACCACACTTTTGTCTGCTTCTCGGTGGCAGTTGCAGGAGGAGGAGGAGGATGAGGAGGGGAGGACGACGTGGAGTGGCTGTGGAAGAGGAGGCGGATGCTGGCGGCGAGGGTAGCAGTCAGGCTGTGTGCGGTCCCATTGGTTCAGCGCGGATGGGGCGGAGAGGAGGCGGAAGAGGAAGAGGAGGAAATGGCAAGTGATCCTTCTGGTGGGGGCAGTGACGTCATGCCTATTCAGAGTCTGGCACACATGGCTGACTTCATGCTGGGCTGCTTTTCCCGGGACACACGTGTTGTCCGGATAGTGGAGAACAAACTGTACTGGGTCTTCGCACTCCTGGACCCCCGTAAAAGAAAACGTCTCCTCTTTTATTCCGGTAGAGGAGAGGACGAATCGATTGCTGGAATACCAGAGGGAACCCGTGCAGAACATGATGGAGATTTCCCACCCACCATCGCTGGCGGCAGAGAGGAGAGGGTCTCCCAGAGTCCCACAACATCGATCAGGCCCACAGCCACCAGGGGAACACTCTCCAAGGTGTGGGACACGTTCATGGCACCCCCTCGTGCAACTTCCATCACTGCGGGCCCGCTATCAGCAGGAGGGACAAGTATCGGCGGATGTTGCGGGAGTACCTGGCAGACCGTACCCCTGTCCTCCCCGATCCCTCGGCGTCCTACACTTACTGGGTCTCCAAGTTGGACACGTGGCTGGAACTGTCCCTGTACGCCTTGGAGGTGCTTGCCTGCCCTGCCGCCAGCGTGCTATCAGAAAGGGTGTTCAGCGCAGCCGGGGGCATTATAACCGATAAGCGCAGCCGCCTGTCAACGACAGTGCCGACAGGCTGACGCTAATCAAAATGAACAGCAAGTGGATTGACCCGGACTTTGCTTCTCCAACAGTGGAAAGCAGCCAAAAGTGAAGTGCCATCTGTATGAAGTGCCATTTCCTCCTCCACCTCCTCCTCCTCCTCCTTAACCGCCGTAGAATTGCTCCGTAAAAAAATATATATATATATTTATGGCTCACCTCTTGGGCCTACAAACAATTTTTAAGAGGTCTCACCTCTTGGGCCTACAAACAATTTTTAAGAGGTCTCACCTCTTTGGCCTCCACATAATTTTTAAGAGGTCTCACCTCTTGGGCCTACAAACAATTTTTCTCATGGCTCACCTCTTGGGCCTACAAACAATTTTTAAGAGGTCTCACCTCTTGGGCCTACAAACAATTTTTAAGAGGTCTCACCTCTTTGGCCTCCACATAATTTTTAAGAGGTCTCACCTCTTGGGCCTACAAACAATTTTTCAGAGGTCTCACCTCTTGGGCCTACAAACAATTTTTCTCATGGCTCACCTCTTGGGCCTACAAACAAATTTTAAGAGGTCTCACCTCTTGGGCCTACAAACAATTTTTAAGAGGTCTCACCTCTTTGGCCTCCACATAATTTTTAAGAGGTCTCACCTCTTGGGCCTACAAACAATTTTTCAGAGGTCTCACCTCTTGGGCCTACAAACAATTTTTATTATGGCTCACCTCTTGGGCCTTAATACAATTGTTAAGAGGTCTCACCTCTTGGCCTACAAACAATTTTTAAGAGGTCTCACCTCTTTGGCCTCCACATAATTTTTAAGAGGTCTCACCTCTTGGGCCTACAAACAATTTTTCTCATGGCCTCACCTCTTGGGCCTACAAACAATTTTTAAGAGGTCTCACCTCTTGGGCCTACAAACAATTTTTATTATGGCTCACCTCTTGGGCCTTAATACAATTGTTAAGAGGTCTCACCTCTTGGGCCTACAAACAATTTTTATTATGGCCTCACCTCTTGGGCCTTAATACAATTGTTAAGAGGTCTCACCTCTTGGGCCTACAAACAATTTTTAAGAGGTCTCACCTCTTTGGCCTCCACATAATTTTTAAGAGGTCTCACCTCTTGGGCCTACAAACAATTTTTAAGAGGTCTCACCTCTTGGGCCTACAAACAATTTTTATTATGGCTCACCTCTTGGGCCTTAATACAATTTTTAAGAGGTCTCACCTCTTTGGCCTCCACTTAATTTTTTCGAGGGCTCACCTCTTGGGCCTCCATATAATTTTTCGAGGGCTCACCTCAAGCTAACTTTGCGCACTCATTAAAATATTTTCACAACAAGGACCTAAGAGCCCTCGATGGGAGAGCTTTGTGTGGGGGCCTGTTATAGGGAAGAGATGCGGCCCTGCGGGCTCTAGCCTGCCTTCTCCATGAGCCTCTGGCCAGCCCACGGCCTCTTCCTGCCTTTTGCGGTCCTACGCATCCCTCAACATCCCCACTGCTTTACCTGCTAGACATGACACTGGGCCAGGTCGGGTCACTGACTTCGTCATACTCAACCACCTCCTCTTACACTGCCTCACTTTGCTCCAACAGCCTCCCTTGCTGGCAACTGTGTCTCATCATCGTCCATAATCATTTTACACTTTAGTGCCCGTTCCACACCACCATCAGCTAGAGATGGAGCTTGCTCCAGTGTTTGGGCATCAGAACAAACAAAATCCTCAGATAGCTCCTGCGATTCTTGCATGGGTGGGAACACTGGGTTGATAACATTGGGCAGGGTGGGAGGAAGGAGGGTCAGAGTGAGGTCCCTGCAGTTTCTGCAGGCTATCGACGAGACTGGACTTTGTGGACTTGACTGGGTGGTGGACAGATTTAACAAATCTAGAAGGAGTAGGAGGGGTTTGCCGAGCTGTCTGTAAGGGTTGCGGAAATCCAGACAGAACCAAGGCCCAAAACTTGGGTGGGGGTAGCAGGTTTGCCCGTCCCCGCCTCCACAACATTCACCCAGTGTGCTGTCAGGGAGATGTAGCATCCCCGGCCTCAAACCAAAGTGTTGGTGGTCAAATGGCCTTTTGCAGTAACCGTGTTACTCGGGCGTGGATGATGTTTTGGGACATGTGCCTGGGCAAGGCAGGGATGGCACAGAGGGAAAAATAGTGATGGCTTGATTGCTTTCCCCCTTGCCTATGCCATCTGTGGTTGTCATAGGCAACGTGATTTTAAGGGGTGCAGAATTTCATCTTCTTTTTTGTCTAGTTTGGCTTGGGGTCCATGGCAATGTAGAGGAAAGAAGGTTTCCTTGTATGGTCTCACTTTACAGAGAGGTTATATTGTCTTTGGAGTGTATTGTTGAGAGGCTGTGATAGTGGGGTAATAGTGCGACTTGGGCGCGTTATATGCACCCAGACATGCTTCCCCTGCTGTCCCAGTTGCATTCCAGCAGTGTTGGCATCCTTTTCTGAGGTTTCAGGGTGGACTTGGTGACCTCCAAGTGGTCGAATTGAGATTTCCAAGTGGCGAGCTTTTTTTTCCCATAGACTTTAATGGGATTTGATATTCGGTCGAATAGTCGAATATCGCGGTCTATTCGAATCGAATTTCGAACTTTCGAATATTTCACTACTCGCTCATCTCTAGTGGCCACTAAACCCAAAAAGAAAAATTTTACTTTCATCACTCAACAAAATGTTGCGCCATTTCTCTTTGGGCTAGTCAATGTGTTCTTTGGCAAAATTTAACCATGCAGGACAAGTTTTTTTTTTCAACAGCTGGACTTTGCGGGAGTTCTTGCTGGTAACTTTCCATCACTAAATTGTCTTCTGATTGTAGCATTACTCACTGATAACTTCTTCTTTGATCTTTCTGGAGGTGATCATTGGCTGAGCCTTTGCAATTTTGGCTATTCTCTGATCTATTCGAACAGTAGTTCTCCACTTCATTCAGCATCTTCCAGGTTTTTGTTGCCACTTCAAGACATTTCAGATCATTTTAGCTGCCTATAATTTGCTGCACTTCTCTATGTGTTTTTCCCTCTCCAATCAACTTTTTAATCAAAGTACTGTATTTCAGACGGAAATATGAGCAACATTTGCCACCCTCCTGCCTTAAATAAGGGGCAAAATTAACACCTGTTATGACACAGAATTAATGACTTCACCAGTTTAACTCCTCACTGCTATTATTTTGAAGGTCCCTTCCAACTAATGATTCAATTACTCAGTATGTGTGGCATGCATGTCCTAATTGTTGGGTCTGTTTATTTTCTACTATTCTACTATACTTACAAGTAAATTATGTGCAATGTAGAAATATCACTTCTACCAAAAAACCTGATTTATCAGATTAATGATGTTGGTCTGCTATATTTTGACCACTGCTGTATTTTTGCTAAAGTGCTCTGAATCTGTTAAAAAGTCATCGTAATGGTTATCACTTTTCGAATTAGCCTCTCAACAACCATTGGCCAACGGTCATTCTGTTATATAACACATTTTCTATGCATTCCTTCTCTGATGAATAGATACTCTAGTCGTTTCTTATATAATCAATACAAATAGCCAAGCTACTGCTTCCTACAAAATCAACTCAAGCAAATACTTAATTACTAGATGTCCTTGTTTTATATTCAAAACAGGTAACAAGCAAGGAAGTGATCAAAAGGGTCAGAAAAGTGACTCCTAGGGCCACTGTGTAAAATCCGCAGGGGATCTGCCGTATTTCCACAGCAGCAAAATGCAAACCAAATGGTGTTTATTTTGTGGTGTAATTCACAGTGTAAGGCCTCATGCACACGGCCGTTCCGTGCATTGGGGACTGCAATTTTGCAATTTTGCAAAATTTGCGATCCCCAATGCACGGGCAGCTTCAGTGTGGCTACAGAGTTTATCCTCCTTATTGCAAAGGATGAAATCCAGAGTGAAAACCCACATTTAATTGAAAATTAGCACCACATTTCAAGTAATGCGTGGATTCTGCTGCGAAAATCTCCCAAAGTGTATGTACGAGATATTTTGAAAACTTATCAACTACTGTATATCACATTGCAGATTATTCACATACAACTGCACTGCACTGGAACTTTACATGTATACAAATTGAGTTTATGTGATGTGAAGGACAGGGAATAGTGCCGCTGCTCTGGCCTGCAGGTGAGAGATGCAGAGAATGGAGCTGGATGATAGTTAGAGACTGAGGCAATGAGGGTAATTGGAGTCCTCACTGTGGCTAATCTAAGCTCCAGTGCTTTCCTGGAACATGCAGGAAGTTATTAGATGAGCAAAACCAAAATCATTTTACTCCCCTAAGGGCACATCCTGGACTTTTTGGGTTTTACTGTCTGGTGGTGGTGGTGGTGGGAGTGCCCTTGATGTTAGAATAAGGAGAATGAGGGCCAGTGGATGGTGGTATTAATGCAAGCAGCAGGCACAATTCTCAGAAATTGCACAGAGTAGGCTTTTCCTAAAAGCTGTACAGTACATGTATAATGATGGTTCTCCCTGAGTCTCCTTCTATTGGTACTAGCGATCTTCCCAAATTGACTAAAAGCATGCAATCACTCTCAATATGCTTTCTGCCATTTGCAGGGTGCAGTCCTAGATCGGATGGCCAGTAAAACCCATAAATATGGAGGGCACCAGAAGCAATCAACCCTTTCCACATGCTGTAAAGTCTATTGTCATAAAAGTATTTACCTTACTGACTCAATCCTACATGGTCTGTAAATATTCAGTGTTTCCTTCTTTCAGGAGTAATCCTTAGCAAAGTTGCTTTTCTGCCAATTTTCCACTCTCAGGAATGGTGGAGAGTGGCTAGGCTAAAACATCTGGGACTTGTTACAGTAATATATACAGTAATATATAGTGACACATATTATAGAGGGGCAAATTATAAATATACAGAAATATATTGTGGGGCATATTATAACCATGTAGTAATATAAAGAAGCACATTATAATTACTCAGTAATACAGTGGGGCACATTATAACTATACAGTAAAATAAAGGAGCACAGTATAACTATACAGTAATATAGAAGGTAACATTATAATTACACATAAATGTAATTGGGCACAATATAACTATATAGTCATATAGAGGAGCATATAATAACTATACAGTAATATAAACAAGCCCATTATAACTATGCGGTAATAGAGAGGGATGCATTATAACTAGAGATGAGCGAGCACTAACATGCTCGGGTGCTCGTTATTCGAGTCGAACTTTTCCCGATGCTCGGGTGCTCGTTTCGAGTAACGAACCCCATTGAAGTCAATGGGAGACTCGAGCATTTTTGCAGGAGACCAAGGCTCTGCCTAGGGAAGGCTTGGTGAAAACCTGGAAACCTCAGAAAATGATGGAAAAACCACGGAAATGGACAGGAAACAGCAGGGGCAGCATGCATGGATGCCTCTGAGGCTGCCTAATCCCACCTTTACCCCAAATTCTCAGGCAACAGCCTGGTGGTTACCCTCATGGCAATTGTGCTCACCCAGACCAAGAAAGGCAAGGCACATGCCCATCACATGTTAGGGAAGCACCCAACTAGGTGCAACGAAGGTCCATCACCGCCTGCAGGTGACACCACTGCTCATGCTGGCACTGCTGTGTTATCCCCTGCCCCACGACGCAGGCATAAACCTGACACAGCATGGTGACAGCGTAGTGACACCAACAAGTGACCAAGTTAGATTGAGGTAGCAGTCAAATGTCTATAGGTGAGCCTCCCAAAAATTTGTTTTGGAGTGTCCGAAGTTGACCCTCCTTAAAAATTGTTTAGGAGTGTCTGTAGTTGACCCTTCTGTAAAATATTTTTTTTTTGTTTTTCCTGTTATTAGTTTATGTACAACCCATGGCTGGCATGGTGGGAATATAAAGGTTTTGCGTCACAGACGGTCCACTGCACCGTTACATTTTCTTCATCATTGCCAATTACTTTTTCACCAACTGTTGTCTGGCAATGATAAAGGGGAAGGTGAATCCACTGCCGAAGAAAAGTGTCATCCTCCTACAATTCTCCACTTGCTCTCAATTGAAAAGTGGATGTTCTTGCCGTGGCCTTCCTCATAGTGGCCGCTTCTGCGGACGACAGAGGTGGTGTACCTACTGTTTTGGAGTGTCTGCGGTTGACCCTCCTGTAAAATAGTTTTCTCATTTTTTTTTGTTTTTCCTGTTATTAGTTTATGTACAACCCATGGCTGGCATGGTGGGAATATATAGGGAAGCACCCAACTAGGTGCAACGAAGGTCCATCACCCATGCCCATGCTGGCACTGCTCTCCTATCCAAAGCCACACAATGCAGGGATAAGCCTGACACAGCATGGCGGTGACACCAACAAGTGATCAAGTTATATGAGGTAGCAGGTGAGCCACCCAAAAATTTAGCCTGACGCAGCATGGCGGTGACAACAGAGTGACCGAGTTAGACTGAGGTAGCAGGAGGTGAAGCACAGATGGTAATTCGAAGGTGGAGGAGGAGGGGTTGGAGGTAGTGGCATAGTAATTCTGAGAAACCGTGAACGAGGTAGGCCCCGCAATCCTCCAAGTGGGCAGTACATGAGCGGCCCCAGGGTCAGACTCGGTCAGAGTGACCGAGCTACACGACGGTAGCAGGTAGAGCACATTAAAAATTTAGCGTGGCCCTGTATGTGGACGTTGAGGGCTTGGGCATGTAGGTGGGCTGAACTTTTTTTCTGCTTGTGCTCCAACGTCTGCTGTAATGACAGCTGAACGTTGCGCAGGAACACATTGGTGGACAGTGTGGAGGATCATGGAGGCGAAGGGGTGGTTTTCCGGCGGGAGGCGCTCGTGCCGGGGTCCTGGGCTGGGGGTTGACTCGCAGAGGCAGCGAGTGACACAGGGGAAGGAGCAGTGGTGGGACCCGCATGAGGGGAACGGACGGCCTTGGTTCCATAGTGTTTAGCACTTGTATACCTGCGCATGCTGGTGGTGGTTAGGCTGGTAGTTGTGGAACCCCCACTTAAAAATTTGGCATCAACTGGTACCGCTGTCAAAATTGAGCTCGAACTAGTGGGGCATGTGTGGTATCGATTCTTCTCAGTTTAAAATCGTATACGTCCCCTATCTTGGGACCATATATTTGATGGATTTTTCGAACACGGAAAAGGAAAAAGAGCTTGCTCTGGCCAGGGGAGTGTCTTTTCTACTGCAGCTAAGGGGACGTGTCCATGCTCTGCCTATCACAGGTCAGGAGCCAATTAAAAGAGGAACCAAAAAAAATCAGTATAATATCTAATACGTCCCCTATCCGGTAAATTGTTTGGAGAGGGGGCCTGTAGGTGGGGGGCAGGCTGGGGGGAAGGAGGTTGAGCTGGAAGAGCCAGAGGAGTGCCCCCTTGGCTAGCGTGTGTGGTGGTGACAACAGCCGGATGGAGTTCGAATGACGACGCAGGACCGCAACTTAAAAATGTAGCATCAACCAGTACGGTTGTCAACTCTGAAATTTGTCAAGTGGGGCATGTGTTGTATGCATTCTTCTCAGTTTAATACGGCACCTATCCGGAAAAAGAGTTTGGATAGAGAGAAAGAGAGGAAAAAGACGTATTTTTAAAAATGCCGTTCAGTATAGATCAGTTAAAGAGAAAGAAAGGATTTTATGAAATGGATTTGTATCACTGAGAGCAAAAGAACCTATTTTATTACGTGACGTGCAGTATAGATCACTTGGAGATAAAAAGCGGAATGTGCAGACTTGGGCTGCTATAGTGCAAACCACTATGGTGGTGACAACATAGTGAGCGAGTGACACTGCGGGAGCAGGCAAACCACATAAACATTTTTCATGGCCCTGTATGGTGGCGGTGACAACAGAGTGACTGAGTTAGTATGCGGTAGCTGGTGAAGCACCCAAAAATTTAGCCTGACACAGCATGGCGGTTACACCACCAATGACTTTGTCCGACTGAGAATGCAGTGGAAATGGCTTTTGTTGAGCCTCCAAAAATTTTTTGGTTTTCGGAGTACATAAAGTTGACCCTCAGCAAAAAATTAAATGTCGGTACTTGCGCCTCCTGAAAAATAGTTTTGGACTGTCTGTTTGACGCTCCTGAAACATTTTACAGTGTCTGTAGTTGATACTGCGGAGAAAGTATTGGCCCTCCAGAAAAATTATTTAGAGAGAGGGCCTGTAGGTGGACCTCCGGAAAAATTGTTTAAAGAGAGGGCCTGTAGGGGTCCCTCCTGAAAAATTGTGGTAAAAGAGTGCCAGTTGGACCTCTAAAAAGTTTTTGGGTCAGCGTTAGGCAAAGACGACAAGGAGGAGTAGGAGGAGTAGAGAAGAGGAATCGGATACATAAGTAATGTAAATCTTTAACTGCTTTCCCTCGGAGGAGATTTGAATTCCGGTGAAATCCAGGCTTTTTAATAAGCGTCAGCCTGTCAGCGCTGTCAGTTGACAGGTGTGTACGCTTATCGGTGATGACGCCACCAGCTGCACTGAATACCTGCTCTAAAAGCACGCTAGCGGCAGGGCAGGCCAGCACCTCCAAGGCGTACAGCGCCAGTTCAGGACACGTGTCCAGCGTTGAAACCCAGTAGTTGTATGGAGCAGAGTGATCGGTCCGGACGTTGGTATGGTCAGCTAGGTACTCCCTCACCATCTTTCTGTACAGCTCCCCCCTACTCTGCCTATATGCCTAGACTGGGGACAGGTGACAGTGTCTTGCTGGGGTGACATAAAACTGGCAAAGGCCTTGGAGAGTGTTCCCCTGCCAGTGCTGGACAAGCTGCCTGCTCGCCTTCTCCCCCCGCTACTTGGCCCACAGAACCACGCCCTCTGCCGCTAGCGGCGTCAGATGGGAAGGATTGTTTCAGCTTGTGCACCAGGGCCTGTTGATATTGATTCACTCTCATACTCCTTTCCTCTACAGGGATGAGAGTGGAAAGGTTCTGCTTGTACCGTGGGTCCAGGAGAGTGAACACCCAGTAATCGGTGTTTGAAAAAATGCTTCTAACGCGAGGGTCATGGGATAGGCAGCCTAACATGTAGTCTGCCATGTGCGCCAGAGTCCCAACACGCAAGAATTCCCTCTCCTCACTGGCCTGACTCTCCATTTCCTCCTCCTCCAAGTCCTCCTCTTCAGCCCATACACGCTCAAGAGTTAAGGACTGAGCATTGGTACCCTCTTCTGTCTCGCCGACATTCTCCTCCTCTTCCTCCTCATCCTCATTCCCCTCCTCCGATACACGCTGAGAAACAGACCGGAGGGTGCTCTGGCTATCAAGCGACATATCTTCCTCCACCGTCTCTTGTGACAAGCGCAAAGCATCCGACTTCATGCTGAGCAGTGAGTTTTTCAACAGGCAAAGCAGCGGGATGGTGAGGCTGATAATGGCGGCATCGCCACTGACCATCTGTGTTGACTCCTCAAAGTTGCTCAACACCTGGCAGATATCAGACATCCACATCCACTCTTCATTGTAGACTTGAGGAATCTGAGTGACCTGACTACCAGTTCTGGTGGAAGTTGACATCTGGCAGTCTACAATCGCTCTGCGCTGCTGGTAAACTCTGGATAACATGTTTAATGTCGAATTCCATCTTGTGGGCACGTCGCACAACAGTCGGTGAGCGCGCAGTTGTAGGCGGCGCTGCGCTGCCCTGAGAGTGGCAGCATCTGTGGTCGACTTGCAGAAATGCGCACAGATGCGGCGCACCTTGGTGAGCAAATCAGACAGATTGGGGAATGTCTTGAGGAACCGCTGAACTATTAGATTGAACACGTGGGCCAGGCATGGCACATGTGTCAGTCTGCCGAGTTGCAGAGCCGCCACCAGGTTACGCCCATTGTCACACACAACCATGCCTGGCTTGAGGTTCAGCGGTGCCAGCCACAGATCGGTCTGCACCGTGATGCCCTGTAACAGCTCTTGGGCGGTGTGCCTTTTGTCACCTAAGCTCAGCAGTTTGAGCAACGCCTGCTGGCGCTTACCCACGGCACTGCTGCTGCGCCTAGAGCTACTGACTGAAGGCGCCGTGTCCATGGATGGTAATTCGGAGGAGGAGGAGGGGTCGGAGGAGGAGGCATAGTACGTCTGAGAGACCGTGAGCGAGGTAGGCCCCGCAATCCTCGGTGTGGGCAGTACATGAGCGGCCCCAGGGTCAGTCTCGGTCCCAGCCTCCACCAAGTTAACCCAATGTGCCGTCAGTGAGATATAGTGTCCCTGCCCAGTAGCACTTGTCCACGTGTCCGTGGTTAGGTGGACCTTCTCAGAAACAGCGTTGGTCAGGGCACGGGTGATGTTCTGTGGCACGTGCTGGTGTAGGGCTGGGACGGCACATCGGGAAAAATAGTGGCGGCTGGGGACCGAATACCGAGGGGTAGCCACCGCCATGAGGTTGCGAAAGGCCTCGGTCTCTACCAGCCTATAGGGCAGCATCTCCAGGCTCAGCAATTTGGAGATGTGGATGTTTAGGGCTTGGGCATGTGGGTGGGTGGAACTGTATTTCCTCTTGCGCTCCAGCGTCTGCTGTAAAGACAGCTGAATGCTGCGCTGGGACACATTGGTGGATGCTGTGGAGGATCGTGGAGGCGAAGGTGTGGTTTTCCGGCGGGAGGCACTCGTGCCGGGGTCCTGGGCAGGAGGTTGACTAGCAGAGGCAGCGAGTGACACAGGGGAAGGAGCAGTGGTGTGACCCGCAGGAGGTGAACGGCCTTGGTTCCATTGAGAGGGGTGTTTAGCACTCATATGCCTGCGCATGCTGGTGGTGGTTAGGCTAGTAGTGGTGGCACCCCCGTGCTGATCCTGGTGTGGCACAGGTTGCACACCACAGTCCGTCGGTCATCCTCACTTTCTTTAAAGAACCTCCAGACTTGCGAACATCTAGGCCTCGCCACGGGAGCTTCACTACGTGAAACAGTTGCTGCTGATGCACCAGCTCTGGCCCTGCTTCTCCCTCTGGCCACACCACTGCCTCTTCCATCCTGTTCTGGTGCAGCACTCGCCTCCGCCTCAGAAGCATTGTCTTCACTCGGCTTATCAACGCAGCTTGGGTCAGTCACCTCGTCATCCTCCGATTCCTCAGTCTGCTCCCCTCTCTGACTTCCTGCCCTGACAACAACTTCACAACTGTCTGACAACCGTGTCTCCTCATCGTCCGACACCTCTTTACAAACTTCTTCCACTAACTCAACATTGTCATCATCATCATCATCACCCACAGACTGTGACAGTTGGAAAACTTGGGCATCGGGAACGAGGTCAGCAGCAACCTGAGAAGTGGTTTGTGACTCTGGGAAGGGTCCAGAAAACAGTTCCTGAGAGTATGCCGGATCGCATTCCAAATTTTCCTGGGAGGGGGCAGATTGGGGGGAAGGAGGTTGAGGTGGAGGAGCCAGAGGAGTTACTTGGGTAACGTGGGTGGACTGCATGGAAGACTGACTGGTGGACAAATTACTTGAAGCATTGTCCGCAATCCACTACATCAGCTGTTCGCACTGTTGTGGTTTCAACAGTCCTCTACCACGTGTCCCTGTAAGTTGAGACATGAAGCTAGGGAGTGTAGCTCTGCGGCGTTCCACAGCTCCCTCATCAGCAGGTACTGTCTCACCCTGCCCAGGACCACGGCCTCTGCCCCCTGCAGTAATTGAATGCCCACGCCCTCGTCCTTGACCCTTAGCCCTGGGGTTCAACATTTTCAGTATATAAGTGTATTATATAAAAAAAATAAATAAATGGGCCTGCTGTACTGAAACCCACAAACTTGTTCAATCTGAACAAGAAAATATATAGGTGGATAAGTTAGAGCAAAATTACGTATGTTATTACGTACCGTGCAGTATGGAGAAATTACACGGAAACTATTAGATTAGGCAGACTTGGTCTGCTTAATTGCAACTCAGACAAATGTTGCACAGAGATTTTTGTAATGTAGCTGTATAAGTGAGAGCAAAAGACCTTTTTTACTGACGTGACGTACAGAATGGGTCACCTGGACAGAAAATACGGATTGTGGTGACTGGACAGCTGAACTGTGACACACAGAATGGTTCCACACAGCTGTATGAAATGGATTTGTTTCACTGAGATAAAACAACAAAAAAACATTTTTTTTTATTTTTTTTATTTTTTATATTTTTTTTTTTTATATATATATATTTTTTTTAACGTGACGTGCAGAAACTATCAGAGAGCAAACTCAGCCCCTGCTGACTGTGGCTATTTTGACTGCAACCCAGACAAATGTCGCACAGAGATTTTTGTAATGTAGCTGTATCAGTGAAAGCAAAAGACCGTATTTGATTATGTGACGTACAGTATGGGTCACCTGGACAGAAAATACGGATTGTGGTTTGTGGTGAGTGGACAGCTGAACTGTGACACACAGAATGGTTCCACACTGCTGTATGAAATGGATTTGTATCACTGAGATATAACAATAAAAAAAAAGGGTTACCGTATTTTTCGCCCTATAAGACGCACCGGCCCATAAGACCCACCTAGGTTTTAGTGTAGGAAAATAAGAAAAAAATATTTTTCATCAGATCCTCTTATCAGACTGCCCATAAATTTAAGGACATCACATCAGACCCCCATATCAGCCCCCTGTGCCCCCATACCATCTCACTGTGCCCCCACCAGACCTCAGATCAGCAGAATGTGCCCCATCAGACCTCAGATCAGCAGAATGTGCCCCCATCATACCTCAAATCAGCAGAATGTGCCCCCATCATACCTCAAATCAGCAGAATGTGCCCCCATCAGACCTCACATCAGCAGAATGTGCCCCCATCATACCTCAAATCAGCAGAATGTGCCCCCATCAGACCTCACATCAGCAGAATGTGCCCCCATCAGACCTCATATCATGCCCCCATCAGACCTCATATCATGCCCCCATCAGACCTCAGATCAGCAGAATGTGCCCCCATCAGACCTCAGATTAGCGTCTTGTGCCCCTATCAGACCTCAGATCAGCCCACCCAGCCACTGATAAAGACCATACTTACCGTACCTGTTCTGCGCTGCCGCTGCCGTCCGGTCACACGCTCCGCGCTCCTCTCTCTTCCCTGCCGGCACGCACTATGACCTGACGCCGCAGCGTCAGGTCATAGTGCGTGCCTGCAGGGAAGAGAGAAGAGCGCGGAGCGTGGGACCGGACGGCAGCGGCAGCGCAGAACAGGTAAGTATGGTCTTTATCAGTGGCTGGGTGGGCTGATCTGAGGTCTGATGGGGGTCCCTACGTACAAGTGAGCGCTTCCTTATGGAAGCGCTCACTTGTATTCGCCCTATAAGACGCACAGCATTTTTCCCCCTACTTTTGGGGGAAAAAAAGTGCGTCTTATAGGGCGAAAAATACGGTATATATGGCGATAACTGCACTACTAGTGCCAGCCAGCCAGCCCAGCCAGGAGACAAAACAAAATGTCTTGTAGCCCTTAGAAGGGCTGTTGGGTTCTTTTAAGATCACTCCTGCCTAACAGAGAACTTTATCCAGGCCCTAACACTCTCCCTGAAACGCAGCAGCTCTGTCCCTAACGACATCCAGACAGCATCTGAGCCGAGCACCGCAGGCAGTCACTAGTATATTCCAGGGTCACCTGATCAGGCCAGCCAACCCCTGCTATCGATATGTAAGGGCCCCACGTGATGCTGGGTGTACCGCAGAGTCTCCTGGCTCGTGGTTGGCTGAGTTTATAGGCGCCAAAAATGCACAATGCGGAAGATGCCATTTCCTCGAGCATGGCGAGATACTCGTCCGAGCAGCGAGCATTTACGAGTACCGTAATACTGGAACGAGCACCAAGCTCGGACGAGCATGCTCGCTCATCTCTAATTAGCTATAGCTAGCGGATAGCTAATTAGCTATTAACTATAAAGTAATATAGAGAAGGACAATATAGCTATACAGTAATATAGAGGGAAACATTATAATTCTACAGTAATTTAAAGGAGCATATTATAACTATATAGTAATATAGAGGGGTGTAGAATAACTTTAATATACCGTAGAGAGGAATATTATATCTATACAGTAATACAGAAGAGCGCGGTATAACTAATTTGAATTCAAAAGAATTGATAATGAATAAGCTTACGCAGGCTAAGTGGATAAATATATTTACTAAGTGTAATTAAATATAAGATTACACAGACAAATAACATACAGAATAATAAAAAGTAAATAAACATCATTAGCCTAAATATGCAACATGGGAAAGGGATCTGGTCGGCCATGCTATAACACATGGCTGTCTACCACATTATAACACATGACCAACACCCGAGAGTTTACATACAAGAGATAGGGCCAATCAATACTTACATTCTACAAAGGATGACATTCCAAGTGGAGTTCCCCACCAATTCTGCTTGTATTTCTTTACAGGATGTCAGAATAACCTCCCAGAGCTGCTGTTTTGATATGAACTGCTTCTCACTCTCATAGATCTTTTGATTGAGGATACTCCAAAGGTTCTCAATAAGGTTGAGATCAAGGAAGGGTGGTGGCCACACCATGAGTTTTCTCCTTTTATGCCCATAGCAGCCAATTAGGTGTAGTCAGCGACTAACCAACTACAAAGAATGTCTCCATAGTAGTTGAGCTTTTTATTCCCCTCAGAAGGTGTAAAAACAGCCCCCATTTAGGAACGGTAGAGAGGGTCTAATGTTGTAGAGTGTCAGTGGTCATCCCTCTGCTGAATGGTGATAATGCGGGTGTCACTACCAGGGGCGTAGCTATAGGGGGTGCACAGGTAGCAGTCGCTACCGGGCCCAGGAGCCTGAGGGGGCCCAAAGACCCTTGTGCCATATAAGAAAACACCGGAATGGCTGGAGGGAAGGGATTGGGTCAAGAATTTGGCACGGGGGGGGGCCAGGGGGTTCCATTTAAATTTTTGCCTCAGGCATCACGAAGGCTATGTGCTTCCTTGCCCATGGTCACAAAGCAATGGGGGAAAGGGGGTCCAAGCTAAACTCGCACTAGGGTCCATGAGCCTTTAGCGACGCCCCTGGTCACTACGCAAGCAATTTAGCATGCATCTAGTCATTTGTATAAGGGACTCAGAGGGACTACCTGCCTCCATCTCCACTGCATACTGTCACGGTCTGTTGGGATCATCTGTGTCATCTTCATTGTCACCCTCAAAGTCATGCTCCTCCTGATCCTCTCCTGTCATGCGGGCTGAAAAAACACCTAGTTCTGTATAGAATGTCCTCCTCCTCATTCTCCTCCTCCTGTGCCACTTCAGCCTCCACAGGGCTCAGGTAACCGTGAGATATACGTGCCATGTCTTCGGTCTATTCGCCAGTCAGATTTATCAGCATTCCCCCAGGAAGTGAAGGAGTGGAATGACATCATTCATCCCCTACGCCTTCTCAAAGGGTCTGCCCAAACTCCATGTCTCATTCAAGAGCTGCTACTGACTAACATCAAAGTTACACTGGGGAGTAATCCTGTCATTCTGCATCATCAAGAAATTGGTCACGGGTTTCCTCTGCTTATATAGTCAGTCAAACATGTGGATGGTGGAATTCCAATGTGTGGAAACATCACATATGAGGCGATGTAGAGGAAGGCCATTCTGCCTTTGCAGCTCAAGGAGGTCATGTTTTGCACAGTAAGAGTGCCCAAAGTACATGCACAGTTTCTGTGACATTTTCAAGACATCTTGCAGTTGTGTGGAAGACTTCAGGAACTGGATGACAAACCGATTAAAGATGTGCACCATGCAGGACGAATGGGTCAGCCCAACCTGACGCAGTGCAGACAGAACGTTCGTACTGTTATCCGTGACCATGATTTCTATCTCCAGTTGGCAAGAAGACAACCAGGTTTCGATTTCTTGGTGAATGATGCAGAGCAGTTCCTCCTCGGTGTAACTCTGTTCGCCCAGACAAACCAGGTGCAGAAACGCATGACAACACTGTGCTTTGGATAGATGGTATGCTGGAAGACCACTCTGAACTGTGCCTACAGTGGAGGCTGAGGTCAAGGTGGAGGTTGAGGAGGCAGAGGAGGACATTGGCACAGCAATCACAGCATGAGAATGCGGAGGCGGCATTGTCATCAACTAGCCAAGTTACTGATGTGCCTGGGCCGGCACCACATTTACCCAGTGGGCTGATGTAGTAGAGTGAACACACATGCTTAATTAGACATGTTAAGTAAACTTTTTGTGTCAAGCCAACATCTTCAAGTGCTTTTTAATGGCTTTTGTTTTTAGATATCATGATGAATTAAGAAATTTGAATTGAGTTTGAGTGTTACCTCTGTTGCATCCATATATTGTCTTTGACCATAGTTACAGCTCCACATGCCAGTGCTGCCATGAACTGTACAAGACACTGACAGGTTCAAAGACTGGCCCACTTTCTGCTCAACATACGCATGCAGGGCTGGTACAGCTTTTTTAGAGAAGCAATGATGGCTTTAGACTATCCAACTTGGGTGCGCACAAGCTATTAGTTCTCAGATCCCACGATATGGTAAGGGAGGGGTCGTAGTACCAGCAACTTGGCCAGGTGCATGTTCACCATCTGCACCATTGGATGAGTGCACACATACTAATGTCTTTTTGCAGTCACCTCTGTGATCGATTGCATGCTAAACACGTGACGAGTAGGAGGACCCTCTTGAGCAATAGACGAGGGGAACGAATGACAGCTTCCATCTGCTGACTAGAGATGAGCAAATTTTTCACAAATTCAATTCAGATGCATCACCTAATTTTCCCCCAAAAATTACTTTGTTCCAAATTAATTTGTCACAAAGTAAGTTAAAACAGTTATATCCTGACCTGCAGGGACAGTGTATATCGGTGTACATCACTGTGAATTGCAAAAACATGCATGGCTAGTCATTTCTGGTAGTGAAACAGTTACTCTGTGTCAGTATGACAGGAAGGTCACATATAGTATATGTATGAGCACATTGGCATGCATCACTATTAGGCTCAGTTCACACTTCCCTTTTGGCCAGTTATTGGTCCAAAACACATTTTCATGATTGGCTCCTGATTTTGGTTCACCATACAGCAACTGCTGGAATTAACTGACCAAATAACTGTATAAGTTATACAGTATACAAATAAGTGTGAACTACGCCTTTACAGGTCAATGTTTGAGTTAGGTAAAATGTGATTAACAGTGCACTGGACCAAGATTCTACTAAAGAGTGGTCTCCTGTTTCTACATAGATTTCTAGAGAACCTGATGTGTTACACACTGAATTTACCAAATCGTGAAAAAGCAATTTCATCTCACTGTTGTTGAGGTATCCACATTGATTGATAGATAAGCTATTCTGTTACACGCTCAAACTCTACTGTAGAGTGAAAGAGCTGTCTTATTTAACACCATTTCTTGTTTCTACATAGATTGCTTGAGAACCTGGTGTATAACACACTGATGCAAATAGTGCCGCCGGACAGAGTGGGAAGGGTGCCAGCAGTAAGTTTGTGTTGACGTCATTGTTTATTTTTAACTTCTTCTGATCCGTGAGAAGAACAACCTAACAAAAAAACTGATCCTGTCTTTTAAGCATCCACCTTCATATACGTAGTCAGTATTTGGTCAGTAATCGATCAGTACTGGTAAGTCAAAAACAGGAGTGGGCTCAAAACAGAGATGACATGTGAAGGAAGTATTTGCATATCTTCTGTGATTTGGACCCATTCCTGCTTTTGGCTTCAAAATCATGTGCAAATGCTAATGCAAACCACTGACCGTGGGATGGAAGCCTTATAGATAATCCAAAGACAGGATCTGTTGTGTTTTTTATTTTTAAGTTCTTCTGACGGATCAGGAGAATGACAAAATAAACTGTGATTTCAAAAGGGCCAAACAGGAACACTAGTGTACCCAGAACAGAGTGGAGAGGGTAGCAAAAGAGAGAGGGGTCACAAAATGATGAGGGTGGCAACTACGAGATGAGTCAACACTGTGGTCCAGTCACAGAGTGGGGAGGGTGGCAACAGCATGGAGAGTCATCATAGTGGCCCAGTCACAAAGTGGTGAGGGTGGCAACAGCATGAGGAGTTATCATAGTGACCCAGTCACAGAGTGGTAAGGGTGGCAACAGCATGAAGAGTCATCACAGTGGTTCAGTCAAGGAGTGGTGCAGATGGAAATGGAAGAGGAGTAATCATAATGGCCCAGTCACAAAATGATGAGGGTGGCAACAGCATGGAGTCAACATAGTGGCCCAGTCACAGAGTGGTGAGGGTGGAAACAGCATGAGGGGTCATCATAGTGATCCATTTACAGAGTGGTGAGGTGGGGGGAACAGCAGTGGCAGTAACAGCACAAGATGATGGCAGTTGGAGAAGATGTCAGCAGAGGCAGCAGGTGGGTGGCATCAGGCGGGTGGCAACATCAGAACAATGAAGCACATGGCAAGGAGTAACCGGCCAATTTTCATAATGTTTTGGAGTGGCAGCACATTTTTAGACCTGGCGTGAGCAGGGAAAAGTCGCAGATGTTGACAGTTTTCCTAAACTTCGTATCAAATTCCGCTTTGTTCAACACTAATTATAACTACTGGGAGCACTATAGAGGGGCACATTATAGCTACTGCGGACACTATAGAAGGATGCATTACAACTACTAGGGGCACTATTGAGGGGTGCATTATAACTCCTGGGGCTTCACAGAGGGACCTTATTATTAATGGAACAATAAAAAGGGCTGTATTACTACTAGGAACACTTTAGGGGGTCTCATTACTACTGGGGACATTATTGCCATTGGGGGTATGTTGATGACCATTATTATTACTGGGGCAGTTTAGACAGCCTTATTACTACTGGTGGAACTTTAGAGAGGCATTATTATTCAGTGTACTGTGGGGGGCATTATTATTGGACACAATATGGAGGGCAACTGCCAACTAAGGGGACCCCTCTGAGAGCATATCGCACACTTGTAGTAGGGACTATCAGTAAAGTTCTGTCATCTCTTCAATGTAGCATTTTGTGGGCATCGGAAACACAGTGGGTGTAGTATTGGTGGTAGCAGCAGGATAGCACTGTTTGGGAAGTCTATGTGGCTAATAGAAGTCAGCATGGCAATTTGGGCAGGAAGGAGAAGCTGAGGAAAGAGAACTTGTATAATCATAGGAAAAATCACTGGATGTAAAATATAGTTTTTAGTGCTGTATACTCCTGTATATTTGGTAGCCCTGAAATATGAAAATATCCAAATAGGCCATTAGCACTTGGGGAAGTTGGATGGGCAATATAGTACATATGTATAATCAGGGTGGTGCAAAGGAGTGCTGATGGATGTTTTATCATACCCTGATGGATTTTTTGTCATACTTGTCATATATCATTTAGTGTTCTGAGACGGTTATCCTTAAATTCACTTTTCACTTCAACATAAATTGTATTTTGCTTTGCTTGTTTTGATTCCTTGCCTTAGCAACCAATCAATGTGAATTATATTTCTTCATGCCTGTGTATAGCCCGAAGGAATATATTTTGTTGAAACACATTACACAAAGTAATATGTCATAAAGCAAACTTCACTAAATACACTCTTTGCAGAATAGTATATTTACTTACTACATTATTCAAGACAAAGCCATGGAACCCAATTGTACTAACACAACAGCAATTAAAAATGTACAATATGAAGGTGATCAAATAAAGTATGTCATGTTATACACTGTGAAAGGTGACTTCATGTCCCAAAACTTTAAACTAATTTCTACCGAAACTACTGCTTTAAAAAATGAAACCGCCTTTTGTCGTCAGTTAAACCCTGAATTTCTATAAAAATGTACAAATACACACAGCTTAGACACGTCTGCAGAGAACTTCTTCAGAACTTTCTTGGAAGGGTTAGGGTGACTCAGAAAGTTAAGTCTTCATGAATGTGCATTCAGGGGCAAACTGTTGTTCATAATGAAGAGTTTGTTAAGCAAAGCCAGGAGTAAAAAAAACTCGTGAATATAGTCATCCTTTTCTGCCTTAGTTTTGTGTTTAAAAATACTGTATAAAACTATGCCATAGCAAAAGATTCATCTAGTCTTCCCATGTATTATTTCCTTTTTTATATGTTTGGGGGTACACTGAGAACCAGTGGCGTACATAGAGAAGTAAGGGCCCCATAGCAAGGATCAAACCAGGCCCCCCACACAGGACAGAAGGGTTTCTGCCTAAACCCCTTTCATTGACCCTTGGGCCATTTTTCCACTACCTCATTTACTAAAAGTTGTTCCTTTAGAGGGTAAAATCCTGACCAAGTTTTCACCTTCAGTAGAAGAGGAGATAATCCCAACTAAGACTGGGCCCCCTCTTGTCCTGGGCCCCATAGCAGTCGCATGGTTTGCCGCTATGGTAGTTACGCCCCTGCTGAGAACCCTGACAAATAATGGTGGGGGAGAAGATGGATTAGACATGTTGAATTTAAACATGCATGCTCCTTTATTCTGACAAGAAATAAGTTACTGCCAAAGGTGACATTAGCTGAACCAATCATGCATTTAACTTAGTAACATAGTTTACAAGGCTGCAAAAAACATACTTTCATCCAGTTCAGCCTGTTAAGTTGAAGGCAAAAAACCCTCATGATGTAGAAGCCAATTTTCCTCATTTGGGGAGGAGGGGGGAGGAATTCCTTCCTTACTCCAATCGGGAAATCAGAATAACTCCCTGGATCAATAAACCCCCTCTAGTAGCTATAACCTGTAATATTATTACACTCCAGAAATACATCCAGGCCCCTGTAGAACTTTTTTTTACTGAGTTTACCATCACAACCTCGCCTAGTAGAGAGTTCCATAGAATCCCCTTCTTTCCTGTAGATGTAGAGGATGTCTTCTTGTCACTGTCACAGTCCTGGGTATTAGAGATGAGCAAATCGAAGTCAAATGAATTGACTTCAGTCTGAATTTCAGGAAAAATCTGATTCACCACAAACCTGAATTTCCTCTCGCTTCATAATAAAAACTATTTTTCCTGAAATGGGGTGGAAAAAATTGATTGATTGAAGAAAATGCACAAAATCTTGATTGACATCTCCGCGACCAGTCAACATGATGAGGTCATCATGTCAAATCATCATGTCAAATCGAAATCTTGTGTGGTTTCTTCAGTCAAGATGGCTGCAACAGCCTCTCCACAAGCAAATAGATAAGGTGAGTATGTTTGTTTTTTGTTTACCCTGATTAACCCCTGAAAGGCCTCAATTTAAATGTCATATACTGCAATCAGCGAAGAACGCAGCATCTGAGGAGTTACCCATTATCGCACCTGTTACATACAATGGAATGCGCTTTGTGACAACGTAATTCATAACAAATTAAATTTCTTTGTGAAATTCGGTGCTCATCAGTACTGGGTATAAATAAATCATGGGAGAGATTTCTGTAAAGACCCTTAATATATTTATACATGGTTATTAGATATCTGCTTAGTTGTTTTTTTTCTAAGCTAAGTAACCCTAATTTCTGGTTACTGTAGTCCACCCACTCATTACTTTAGTTACCCTGTCTAGCTCTATTATGTCTTTCTTGTTCACAGCCCTGAATTGTACACAATACTCTATGAGTGGTCTAGCTAGTTATTTGTAAATTGGCAGAACCTCGCATACCTGCATCTATGCCCCTTTTGATGTAACCCATAATCCTATTGGCCTTGGCAGCAGCTGCCTGGCACTGTTTACTACAGTTAATTTTACTGTCAACTAAATTTCCGAAGTCCTTTTCCATGTCAGTGTTAACCAGTGTTTTACCTTTTCGTATGTATTGGTGACTTTTATTTTTCCTTTCCTATGTGCATAACCTTACATTTGTCAGTGTTAAACCTCATTTACCACTTCTTCAATCTATCCAAGTCTCTCTGTAGCAGTATACTGTCTGCTTTGGTGTTAATTACTTTATACAGTTTATTATCATCTGCGAAAATTGGTATTTTACTTTGTAGCCTTTCTAAAAAAACTATTAATAAATATATTGAAAGAGATTAGGACCCAATACAGACCCCTGTGGTACTTCAATAGTGAAGTGACCCAAACTGAGTGTCTACAGTAATAACCACCATCTGTTTTCTATCACTGAGCCAGTTACTTACCCACATACACACATTTTTTCCCAGTCCAAGCATTCTCATTTTCTGTACTTATCGTTTATATGGCACTGTATCAAATGCTTTGGAGAAGACAAGGTATGTGCCATCCACTGATTCACCCTGTTCCAGTCTAGAATTTATCTCCTCATAGAAACTGATTAGGTTAGTTTGACCGGACCCATTCCTAATAAAACCATGCAGAATCATACTCAAATTTTCATTTAGATACTCCAGGATAGCATTTCTTTGGAAAACTTCAAACAGTTTACCCACAACAGATGTTACACTTACTGGCCTATAGTTTCTGGGCTCAGTTTTTGATCCCTTCATTGAATACTGGCATCACATTTGTTATGTGCCAATCCTGTGGAACAGACCCTGTCATTATAGAGTCCTTAAATTTCAGAAATAAAAGTCTGTCTGTTACACTCTCTCATAAAATATTTTGACACTCTGCATTTCATTTGAAATTTTATTTCCCTCAGTGAATACAGTGGAGAAAAATATTTAATTTTTTGCTTTCCTCTCATTGTTCTCTATAACTCATCGCTCCTTAATCGCCTAACTGGTTGGCCGTAGCTACACTCTGGCTGTGGGAAATGTATTTAACTGTTTTACCCGAGCTGGGATTGGGCAGAAGTGGAGGGGGAGGGCTGCTTTAGCTGCTGATATCTCCTGATTGGTAGCAGCTAGAGGTATGGGGCTGGTCTTGTTTGAAAGACCAAAATGACAGAATTAGCTCAAGAAAACTAATCCTGTACTTCATTATAGGGACAGATAGAAGTAATAAAAGGTTTCCCTGTTAGTGGAATACAACTGGTATCCAGAAGGTGTGCCATGTGAGAGCACATCATTACATGACACGCTTGCATAACACGCACATCATATGAAGAGGTGTCATCATGCAACCACGCCCCTCAATTCGGCCAGAATAATTTATTATATGACTCTCTACCCTAAAGTCAAACAAGGAAGGAAAATACAACCCTGTCCTATCGGCAGGGCAACACTTCAAGCCTGCCATAATCCTTCATAATATCCGGGCATTCACATGACGAACACCAGAGGAGGTAGCATTTAGTGTAGATTCCTGTGCTAAAGAAATGGCCTTGCCGTTGGCAGACAGGCACAGATAATTTTGTACAAAATGTATTTTCCAAGAATCGCACATTTATAACATAGCATTAGCATTAGTACATTTTCTATAGTGAGTATGGCACAATTGCATTTACTTTATCAGTTGTGTTTACAGAGTGCTGTTGTATTGTGTTTGTTTTTGCTTTTGTGCTTCCAGCCACACCGACGTGCACCTGTATACTAGGAAGTGCTGAAAATCTGTGTCAGAAAACAGATTTCCAAAGCGTTATATTTTGTGTATCTGTGTACATTTAGGCACCAAAATGTCAGAAATACGGAAAGATTCCAAATGAAAGCCCCAGACCCAGAATTTGGGTACTATATTATCATTGAGGAGAAAGAGGATGAGATTGTGGACTGGATGGTCCACACCTCCTCTTGGTTGCAGCAGGATGCCATGGAGGTGACTTTTGAATCTGACAACATACAGTGGAGTCAGGGGTCACAGCTTTCCTCCTGCTCCTGCAGCCTCAGAGAAGACTTGCTATAATCACTGCCCCTTCCTAGTGGGATGCCTTCCTTTTCACTAAGAAGTGGCAAGAAATCCCCACCACGCCCTATTGCAGACAGTCAAGGGAGCCCCCTTGTTGACGACTTGTGTGAGAGCAATCAACATTTGTAATGCCCTGAGGAGAAGGTTCAGGAGGAGGCTGGAGTTCCCGTGCATAGCTGGGTTGGTGATGGCAGTAATGGCACCCATAGCCACAGTATTGGCAGTGGTGGCAAAGATAGTGGCAGTTGGGACAAATGTAGAGCATGGGACGGGGCCAAGGAGCCCACCATATCTTACAGTTTGATAAATGTGGCAGGGAGGGTAAGGACAGGACCTGGGAGCCAGATTGGAGTGTTGAGGAGGAGACATAATCAGAGATGGATTATGTTGGCAGTAGCAGCAATAAAGATGAGAGTGATGTACCCAAAGAACTGCCAGGGCCATGCCTGCTTCGTAATCTGGTGATGCTGCTGACACTGTGGTCAGGTTAGGTCCAAAATGTGGTAGAGCTAAGCCAAGCTCAACTGCCTCTAACTTAGGATGAATGTTTCCTGTCTGGCATTTTTTCTCCACGCTGCCAGAAGACAGAAGCTTTTCCATGTGCAAGCTCTGCAAGAACAAAATAAGCCATTGGCAGCCAAACACAAACATAGGCACCACAGCTCTATTGAAGCACATGAAGCAGCATCACCCCATTCCATGGGCAAAGGTGGCAGTCAGCTAGTGCAAAAAGAGTTTCCTTCTTCTCCCACCATAACCGGTATGCAGTGTTCAGTATGGTGTCTTTCACAATGTCATCCTCGCTTTCTGTCTCTCCCACTCAGACTCCTCCTCCACCACTCCATCATCACCCATTGATAATCAAATGCGTGACCAGGAAACAACTCCATATGCCCAGCAACCCTCTGTTGTGCAAGCTTAATTCTCATCTGATCATATTCTATATGTACCTGAACCTATACAATACACACAGCAAAACCACCTAAAAACATCCTATCAAAGAAAACCTGTGTGTATAAAGTAAAAAAACAACAAAAGGATAACTATATTCCAATAGCAAATTTTATTGAATCCAAAATGAACACACAATTCATCACACTAGTATATTAAAAATCCACTAAAAACACAGGAAAGATAGTAAAATCGATGACACTCCATGCCATTGAGGGACAACTGGTATAAATAAATAAACAAGGGCTCACATATATAGAACGTACACACATATATTGCTCCTGGAGCAAGCAATACACCGGACACAATATACAATAGGAATAAATCCTAACACAAGAAACTATATAGGTCCTAATTGCACCAGGTGATTGTGCATAAATATTAGCAAACACCTACATAAGGAACAAATCTCCAAGCCCAACCAGTGTCCCTCACTTACCCTACGCGTTTCGCCACAGCTTCGTCGGGGGAAGTGAGGGACGGAGGAGTATAAAGCATTTTATAGTCTTAAAATTAATCAAACAATCCGTTTCATCTGTAAAACATCCTGCCTCATATGAATCACGTGAGTATCTAAGAGCGCTCTCATTGGAGAAAGTTGGTGCACGTAGTATACGGAACGGAGCATAAAAACTATGCCCCAACCAATATGGCTGCCCGCAAGTGATGTCACGTCACATTATATTTGCCACACCTACAATGGAGGTTTCAACGCATGTCCATTAGCTCTACTACAAGAGCACAGATTCTAACAAGTTACGCATGCGTTGAAAGGTTACTCCGTCTCCGAGTTAAACAAGGGAATAGTCATGTGATTAGAAAGAAATCACATGACACATAAGTGACGTTATAAATGCTGCTTTTGGCTGTTACGTGGAGCTTATCCTAGTGAATATTCAGTAAGTAGATAATGTAAGCACCATAATGCACCTTATAAATCACCATCAATGAACTATTACAGTGCAAACTGTGTATATACATAAATAGATAAAAATGAAGTGAAATGATAAATGATGATGAATGAATAAAAATAAAAATAAAAAATACCTTGAAATATGTTACACATAATTATGCCACTCAGAATACCACAGTGAGATACAATAAACATGCACAGTTTGGGCAATATGCTTATATTGCATGTTGCCCATCAAATCTATGTGTGTGTGCAGTAAAAACCAGTGAACAATAAACACTGCAAATATATCACAGAATAACACAGGATGTGAACAGTGAATGGAGGGGAAGTGAGGAAAAGTGAAAATGGAAAAAGGTGAAGGTGAAAAGGTGAAAATGAAAAAGGGTTATTTGTGTACATTTGCAGTGTATAATATAATACCCCAAATAAACATTATGTTGGAAATGTGCATAAGATGCAATACAAAATCTTAAATATAAATATATATAGCAGCATAAGAGTTCATATATTTCCCTATTCTTCTACCATAACATAAAAAAAAAAAAAAAATGTGTTGCATGTCCCAATGTAGATAAATGTACCTCATTCCAGAGCCAAACAGGAGAAATATTTAAGATTACACATTATGCCAACTGTGGGACTAGTGGAGTCATATACCACGCTACATGCCCATGTGGGAAAATCTACATTGGCATGACCACTAGGGAATTTAAAAAGCGGGTACGGGAACATGTGTTGGACATTATAGCGGCATCAGAAGAGAATTTTGTCTCCAATTTAAAACCTATACCGAGACATTTTAAGCAAAAACATGACTGTGACCCAAGCGCTCTTAAGGTGAGAGTGATTGACCGGGTTTATCCAACGATAAGAGGAGGAAACTGGAAGAGGATGTTAGCCCAAAAGGAAACAAAATGGATTTACAAACTAGGAACCTTATCCCCCCATGGACTTAATGAATACAATAGCTTTGTCCCTTTCCTGTAATCCCTTTGGGATTTGTGATAGTGATAATACATATATATGGGAAAACTAAATTAGTCTGTCGATGTTTCTTGTTTTTCATTGCATTCTTCATTTCACTTAGGGTATTGGCCATTTATCTATCTAGCAATTTATGTGGTTTCGTCTCATCCCCCTGATGTAGGTAAGACACAACATGGTTGTATTTATTATTACCTTTTAATTTAGTGTATTAGTATTATATATTATTTATATTGGTAATGGTCTATGTGTGCGTGTGGGTTAGTCATGCACATGTGGACCTTGAATAGGGTTGGAGAGCTGTGTGCCGGATATGGTAGATCTGGTTCATGGCATGGATTTTATTTTTATGATTTATTAATGTTTTTCTTTTCTTTCCGTTTCAGCTGTATAATGAATCTATACCATCTTTTTGATCTGCTCTCAAGTTGATGATGGGGAAAAATTAAAAGACTATGCGGACTTATGGATCCCTGCTGCTATGATTATTGCTTTTATATTGAATTATGTTTTTTTTTGTTTTGTTTTTTTTTTAATGTTATGGTAGAAGAATAGGGAAATATATGAACTCTTATGCTGCTATATATATTTATATTTGAGATTTTGTATTGCATCTTATGCACATTTCCAACATAATGTTTATTTGGGGTATTATATTATACACTGCAAATGTACACAAATAACCCTTTTTCATTTTCACCTTTTCACCTTCACCTTTTTCCATTTTCACTTTTCCTCACTTCCCCTCCATTCACTGTTCACATCCTGTGTTATTCTGTGATATATTTGCAGTGTTTATTGTTCACTGGTTTTTACTGCACACACACATAGATTTGATGGGCAACATGCAATATAAGCATATTGCCCAAACTGTGCATGTTTATTGTATCTCACTGTGGTATTCTGAGTGGCATAATTATGTGTAACATATTTCAAGGTATTTTTTATTTTTATTTTTATTCATTCATCATCATTTATCATTTCACTTCATTTTATCTATTTATGTATATACACAGTTTGCACTGTAATAGTTCATTGATGGTGATTTATAAGGTGCATTATGGTGCTTACATTATCTACTTACTGAATATTCACTAGGATAAGCTCCACGTAACAGCCAAAAGCAGCATTTATAACGTCACTTATGTGTCATGTGATTTCTTTCTAATCACATGACTATTCCCTTGTTTAACTCGGAGACGGAGTAACCTTTCAACGCATGCGTAACTTGTTAGAATCTGTGCTCTTGTAGTAGAGCTAATGGACATGCGTTGAAACCTCCATTGTAGGTGTGGCAAATATAATGTGACGTGACATCACTTGCGGGCAGCCATATTGGTTGGGGCATAGTTTTTATGCTCCGTTCCGTATACTACGTGCACCAACTTTCTCCAATGAGAGCGCTCTTAGATACTCACGTGATTCATATGAGGCAGGATGTTTTACAGATGAAACGGATTGTTTGATTAATTTTAAGACTATAAAATGCTTTATACTCCTCCGTCCCTCACTTCCCCCGACGAAGCTGTGGCGAAACGCGTAGGGTAAGTGAGGGACACTGGTTGGGCTTGGAGATTTGTTCCTTATGTAGGTGTTTGCTAATATTTATGCACAATCACCTGGTGCAATTAGGACCTATATAGTTTCTTGTGTTAGGATTTATTCCTATTGTATATTGTGTCCGGTGTATTGCTTGCTCCAGGAGCAATATATGTGTGTACGTTCTATATATGTGAGCCCTTGTTTATTTATTTATACCAGTTGTCCCTCAATGCATGGAGTGTCATCGATTTTACTATCTTTCCTGTGTTTTTAGTGGATTTTTAATATACTAGTGTGATGAATTGTGTGTTCATTTTGGATTCAATAAAATTTGCTATTGGAATATAGTTATCCTGTTGTTGTTTTTTTACTTTATACACACAGGTTTTCTTTGATAGGATGTTTTTTTTTTTTAATTCTCATCTGGTCAAGTTGCTGGTGGCACAGTTACCACTCTACCATTTAGAAAGGTCTGCTGCCTTTACAAAGATGATGACGTGCGCTGAGCCTCTCTGGAAGACACCTATCCAGCATTCTATCTACCAAAAAGCCATACCTGTCTTGTACCCTCACATGGCAGAGAACGTGGGCTCCCTGCGATTCTCGCTGTGTGGAAAGGTTCACACCACAGTAGACATTGGGAGCAGCTGTTATGGGCAAGGAGAGTACATGTATTTCACAGTCCACTGGGTCCTATTTTTATTCTGGCAATGGCAAAGCAACACCCTGGCAACAAGACCTGGGCACAGCATTGCTCACACTTTCCCACCTTCCTATTACATATGACCAGTGAATCGTTGCCATGGAGTGTTGGAGCTGATCGGCCTGGGCGCGAGTAGCCACACATGTGAACGCGAGTAGCCACACGTGAACAGTTGCTAAAGTACTGTACATTAAACAGTAAACATCAAACTGGCTGTAACCCTGCCGACTCCAACTGGGTAAGGTGGTCTGCGACAATGGGCTCAACATTGTGACCGCCTTGAAGCTGGGGGAAATAACACATGCTCCCTGAAATCTGCACATCATTAACCTAGTCATGAAACACTTTTTTAAAAAGTACACTGGCCTTTGTAAGGTGTTAGCAATGTTTAGGAGACTGTCCTTGCATTTCAGCCATTCTTACATGTTGAGGTACGTTCTCCTAGACTCGCAGTGACAGAACGTTCTGCCGCTACAACTCTTAATCTGCAATGTTCCAGCTCGCAGGACTTCAACATTGCACATGCTAGAGTGTGTGTACTAGCATCAAAAAGCTGTGAACGATTTTATTATGCACCAGACCGCCTCAGCAGCATGGAGCATGTGTTGCTTCATGGTCAGGGATGGCAGCTCATCTGAAAGCCTGTCGGGTGATGAAGCCTTTTCCAAAAGGCCACAAAGTTCATCATCAGGGACAAATGAGGCATGAACAATGTCATCCCCTTCATATTTATCTTAGAGCATATGGTAATGGTCATGGAGGGGAAAAACAGCTAAATCTTGGTGCATGTTCTGTAGCTGTTGTAGACTAACTTGATTACTACCATGACAGGCTTATTATTGACATCAAGCAGTCTGATGATTACTGGATAGCCATGCTTTTAGTTCAGTCTCCTCAACATAATGGAACAGTTTTTCCACATGCCATGCTTGGCTGAGGCCAGTCAGAAAGCGGACAGCTCCCACCTCAACGCCCAAGTTCAGGCCTGCCTACACTCTGGCCTGTCTCTGGTGAATACCCTGTTCCCTGACCCTACAGATTTCTGGGCAGGCAGACTGGAACAGTTGCCTAAACTGGCACAACACATTCTTTCTTCTTTGTTGCCCAGCCTCCAGTGTCATCTTGGAGAGGGTTTTCAGGTGGGTTTGTGGTGACACGCAAATGGACCAACTTGTCCTCATTTGTCAAAATTAACCAAGCCTGGATTCAGAAAGGTCTTCACACTCCTCCGACTGAGGCCAATGAATACATCTGGCTTTGCTGACTGTGCTCGATCTTGCTACTGTTGTTCCAGCATGAGCCAGCCAAGGACAGAGTTAACAATCCTGACTCAGCCCTCTCTGAAGCCCAAGATGTGGGCTGGCTCCACTCCCTAGCTCCAATCAGAGTAGTTGTAGAAAGTGAGGAAGAAGGAGCAGACTCCATTTGCACCTCTCCCAGTATATAATATATACTGGTATTACTCTTGTAATACATTGTATTGTTATTTTAGCAGTCAAACAAATAACATCCTGATAGAGGCCAGTAGATGGCAGCCCTGGGATCTTTTAGAAGGCCCCCAGCTGCCATACCTAGCACTCTGCACCCTGCGATTGAATGTGTGGGTTGCCGATCAGAGGACAGATCTGCAGTCTGCTTTTTCTTCCTAGCCTGTCCCTTAGGGTGTGCGCACGCTTGCTCTTGGCTTCTTAAAAGGCCACCATGCACACAGCAAAATCTTTCCCCAGTCTATGGCTGGCTATCGCTGGGTATTTAAGACAACTTTCTTAATGGGAGGGTACCTGAGCTTAGGTTCCTGGAGTGTTAGTGTTCCAGAAGATGTGCTTATCTGTTTGTCTGCCCGTGAACCATTCCTCTGCCTGTTCATCAATTCTGATTATCTGCTGCCTGCCTTGACTATAGCCTGACTACCGTATTGAACCATTGCTGCCTACCCTGGCATCTAGCTAGTTTCAGACTCTGTCTACCTTGACATTGGCCTGTTTCTGACGACAAATATGGCCTGATCCTTTGGTGCTTCGCACCAGTGTCTCTGACCCTCATAGGTCAGCTGCCAACAACACCAGGACTGTCTCAAAAGGTAATGGCCTGGTGGATCCCCTGTGGTGAAGACTAGATCCCTGTATAGGGGTTAAAAGGTGAAAACCTGTGGAAGGCCGGGATAAGCACTTAGAGTTAGCCCAAAACCAAACTACTTAGTACAGTGGGTTCACAGAGTTTCTGGGTCAGTGGCAGATTATAATATAATATTAGATTTAACCCACATACAAACAGCCTGCTGACGCATCCTGGTATCATTTTTTGTAGGATGTCCTGTCATTTTTATTGATATCATTTTGGGGTGTGTATGACTTTTTCATCACTTGTCTTTTTATTCAATTTTTGGGGGAGGTGAAAAAATGAAAAACAGCGCTATTGATTTTTTTCTGTTACGCCATTCACCGCATGGAATGTTTTTTATTTTTAAATATTTTAGTACGGTTGTTTTCAGATGTGGTGATGCCTATGATGTTTATTTTTTGTTCTTTATTTTGATTTTTGGGGAATGGGGATGATTTGAATTTTTATAATTTTTTTATATTTTTTAACTTTTTTTAGGCCTCCAAGTGGACCCCAACATGCAATCATTAGATTACAATTTGTATAAAGTAATGGAATTTTATCAATTACCATATACAAAGATCGGTATATTACAATTCAGTACTGCCACTTCAAGGTTTGAATTGGATTACACCAGTAATAAGGCTAGAAGCCTAGTAAAGGCTCTGGCTTATTATTTCAATGGCACGCCTTTTCCAATCTGAGCCCCAGGGAGGAGTTCTCACCAAGCGAGTGTGGGCTGTCGGGTTTTCGCCCTCTCAGATGATGTGGTCACATCTGATCATAGCACCTGAGGTGTTAAATGTCCGTGATCAGCATTACTTGCAATTTTGACATTAGCCCTGGATGTCTGCTGGGTGAAACAGGCACCTGGTTGCTATGGCGCTTGCTCCGCTCTGGAGAGGATGCCATCTTTATAGACTGACATCCGCCATACTCACCATAATATTACAGAAGATGATGGGACAGGGTTAATCACATTGATCATTGTTCAGCCGCACACAGGGTCAAATGGACAGTGGAGTCAACTGATAAACACAGGCGTCCTCAAATGGATCATCGCCAGATGGAGGATAGCTTTGATAGACAGCTGCCCACCACTTTCTCCAGCACTAACAGTTGGGATCAGATTAAAAAAACATTGATGCTGTCAGTATAACTATTTCTGCAACTGCACAGTGATCAAAGCAGATGGCCTGACATGGCATTGTGACTGCTTCCAGTTTTGTCAGCCATTCTGTCAGCCTGTGGTCTAACAACGATCGCCAGAGGTGACAAAATAAAGGAGAAAAAATGTTAAGCACATTTAATTTTTTTTTAATTTTAATAATTCATTTTTATTGAATAAAAATCATTTAAAGCAGTTTGATATTTCCAAATGTGTTGTGAAATATAAATTGAGGAAAGTTTATTCCTTCCTGAAGTAAAACCTTATAACCTGGTTAGCATCCAGTTTTTTCACCTGTCAGAGCGCTGCTAGATTTATTAGATGGTTGCTGATGGAGGAACGCAAGATGACACATGCACACTAGCAAAAAATAAAAAAATAAAAAATGTACAGCTACTGCTGACTATGGATGCTGCAATACTGCATAGTATTTGGGGGGAGGGGCATACATTGTAGGAACATCCCTGGACCTGTGGTACACTTAATCCGCTACTGCTGTCCAGACATCTTAGGTTTCTCGCTTTTTCATCAATCCCTTAAACCGTTCCAGCACACGTCCTCAGCTAAGAGTTCATTAAAGGATTCACCAATGGGATAAACAAAACAGTATGTAAGATATAGTGAAATAATTCTGATGGATGTGATCGAGAATTGCTTATAGGTAGCCATTTGCAGCTAGCGGCCTTGTTCTGGTCTGCCATGGACATAAGCCTGTAAAATGTGATCAAAAGTCGTACATAGACCAAAATGGTACTAATGAGACAAATAGCACCGTTTATTAATATGTATTTAGAAAAGTTTTTTTTTTGTTTTATTCGGTGTAAACTGTACAAAAATCAAAACAAAAAAATCAAATTATAGTGTTTTTGTTCTTCAGATTTGCAAATTACACCATAAACATTATTTAATTGGTTTTTGTTCTATTTTTTGGTTTTGTTCTAATTCTATTTTGTGTTAGTCATTTTGTTGCCTAATACGTATGCCTTGAATGAGTGGAACGACATAGACAACATTTTGGGTTGGCTTATTTTATTTATTTATTTTTTGCAGTTTTTCACTCTAACTGGAACATTACTCAGTTCTATCACCAGTTAGCGGCAGAGCTGAGCTGATTTGGGTCTGTTAGCAACAGAAGGTCCGCTATGTATAAATACACCCAGCAAACACATGATTGTTGGACCCTATAGAGACAGTGGCATAGCTGTTTCCACTACAGGTGTTGCTCAATAAATTAGAATATCATTGAAAAGTTAATTTAAGTAATTCAATTTCAAAAACTGAAACTCGTATATTATATAGATTCATTACACACAGGTTGATCTATTTCAAGCGTTTATTTCTTTTAATGTTGATTATTATAGCTTATAGATAATGAAAACCCAAAAGTCAGTGGGAGAGATTTATCAAAACTGATGTAAAGGAAAACTGGCTTAGTTGTCCATGGCAACCAATCGGATACCACTGCACAGCTCCATTGATAAATCTTCCCCAGTATCTCAGAAAATTAGAGTATTGTAAGAAAAAGTTCAATATTGTAGACACATGGTGTCAAACTCTAATCAGCTAATCAACACCCGCATCAACATCAAATACCCGCAAAGGTTTCTTAGGCCTTTAAATGGTCCCTTAGTCTGGTTCAGTAGGCTACACAATCATAGGGAAGACTGCTGACTTGAGTTGTCCAGAAGAAGTCCAGAAGTCATTGACACCCTCCACAAGGAGGGTAATCCACAAGAGGTCATTGCTAATGAAGCTGAATGTTCAGAGATTGCTGTATCCAAGCATTTTAATGGAAAGTTGAGTGGAAGGAAAAGGTGTGGTTGAAGAAAGTGCACAATCAATAGAGATAACCGCAGCCTTGAATGGATTGCCAAGAACAGACCATTCAAGAGTTTTGGGGGAGATTCACAAGGAGAAGACTCTGGCTGGAGTCAGTGCTTCAGGTGCCACCACACACATATCCAGGACATGGACTACAACTGTCACATTCCTTGTGTGAAGCCACTCATGACCCAGAGACGTCAGAAGTGTCTTACCTGGGCTAAGGAGAATAAGGACTAGATTCTTGCTCAGTAGTCCAAAGTTTTGTTTTCAGATTAATGTAAATTTTGCATTTCATTTGGAAATCAAGGTCCCAGAGTCCGGAGGAAGAGTGGACAAGCACACAATCCAAGTTGATTGAGGTCCAGTGTGAAGTCTCCACAGTCAGTGATGGTTTGGGGACCAAGACTTCTGCTGATGTTGGACCAATGTGTTCTATCAAGGCCACAGTAAGCGCAGCTGTTTAACAGGAAATTTTAGAGCATTTCATGCTTCCCTCAGTTTTATGAAGATGCTTATTTAATTTTCCAGTGGAACTTGGCACCTGCCCAGTGATAGTAACATAGTAACATAGTTTGTAAGGCCGAAAAAAGACATCTGTCCATCCAGTTCAGCCTGTTTTCCTACAAGTTGATCCAGAGGAAGGCAAAAAAAACCCCTGTGAGGTAGAAGCCAATTTTCCTCACTTTAGGGGGAAAAATTCCTTCCAATCAGGCAATCAGAATAACTCCCTGGATCAACGACCCCTCTCTAGTAACTATAACCTGTAATATTATTACCCTCCAGAAATACATCCAGGCCCTTCTTGAACTCTTTTAGTGAACTTACCATCACCACCTCCTCAGGCAGAGAGTTCCACAGTCTCACTGATCTTACCGTAAAGAATCCTCTTCTATGTTTATGTACAAACCTTCTTTCCTCCAGACGCAGAGGATGTCCCCTCGTCACAGTCCTCAGGATAAATAGATGATGGGAGAGATCTCTGTACTGACCCCTGATATATTTATATATTGTTATTAGATCTCCCCTCAGTCGTCTTTTTTCTAAAGTGAATAACCCTAATTTTGATAATCTTTCTGGGTACTGTAGTCCACCCATTCCAGTTATTACTTTAGTTGCCCTCCTCTGAACCCTCTCCAGCTCTGCTATGTCTGCCTTGTTCACAGGAGCCCAGAACTGTACACAGTACTCCATGTGTGGTCTGACTAGTGATTTGTAAAGTGGCAGGACTATGTTCTCATCACGGGCATCTATGCCCCTTTTGATGCAACCCATTATCTTATTGGCCTTGGCAGCAGCTGTCTGGCACTGGCTTCTACAGCTTAGTTTGCTGTTCACTAAAATTCCTAGGTCCTTTTCCATGTCAGAGTTACCCAATGCTTTACCATTTAGTATGTACTGGTGACTTGCATTATTCCTTCCCATATGCATAACCTTACATTTGTCAGTGTTAAACCTCATCTGCCACTTTTCTGACCAAGCCTCCAGGCTATCCAGATCCTGCTGTAGCAGTGCACTGTCCTCCTCTGTGTTAATTACTTTACACAGTTTAGTGTCATCTGCAAAAATTGATATTTTACTATGCAAACCTTCTACAATATCATTAATAAATATATTGAAGAGAATAGGACCCAATACAGACCCCTGTGGTACCCCACTAGTGACAGTGACCCAATCTGAGTATCTACTGTTAATAACCACCCTCCGTTTTCTATCACTGAGCCAGTTACTTACCCACATACAGACATTTTCTCCCAGGCCAAGCATTCTCATTTTGTATACTAACCTTTTATGTGGTACCGTGTCAAACGCTTTGGAGAAGTCCAAATATACGACATGCATTGAGTCGCCGAGGTCAAGTCTAGAACTTACCTCCTCATAGAAACTGATTAAATTGGTTTGACATGACCGATCCCTCATAAAGCCATGCTGATACGGAGTTATTTGCTTATTTTCATTGAGGTACTCCAAGATAGCATCTCTCAGAAAACCTTCAAACAGTTTACCCACAACAGAAGTTAAACTTACCGGCCTATAGTTTCCGGGCTCTGTTTTTGGACCCTTTTTGAATATTGGCACCACATTTACTATGCGCCAATCCTGTGGAACACTCCCCGTCATTATAGAGTCCTTAAATATCAGAAATAAGGGTCTGCCGATGACATTACTTAATTCTCTCAGGATACGGGGGTGTAATATTTTTAAGACGTTGCTGTACCTCTTCCTGGGTCAGAGAGGACACTTTTAAAGGGGAATTTACTTTTTATACTCTGCATTTCATCTGACAGTTTATTTTCCTTAGTGAATACAGTGGAGAAAAAGTTATTTAGTAGTTTCGCTTTCTCCTCATCGCTCTCTGCAACTCCCCCCTCATTACTCTGTAAGGGGCCGTTTATACATTTTAGTATTTATTAGAGATGAGCGAGTAGTGTTCGATCGAGCCGGTATTCGATCGAATACTACGCTATTCGGCATACTCGATTTCAATCGAGTATAACGGCGATGGCGCACTTAGAATTCGTTTCCCCTCCCACCTTCCCTGGCGCTCTTTTTCCACCAATCACCATGCAGGGGGGGTATGACAGGCCCACGGAGCACGCTGGCAGCGCGAAAACGGCGTCTACATGGATTGGCTGGAAAAACCACGTGACCTCGAATATTAAAAACTCAGCTCTTCCTGCTCGTTCGCATATGCTGCGTGAACTTAGTCAGGGACAGAGGCTGGAGAAGGGAGAGATAGGTTTTAGCTGTTGGACAGGCAGGAGCGTGATTAAAAGCCCTTATCAGGGCTACTATAGTGCAGTACAGTGATAGCTTTAATACCATATACACTCTGCAGAGAACGGCTGCTGTATTCAGGGATAGCTGCTGGAGTAGGGACAGAGAGAGGCATTAGTGGTGTATTAGGTGCTCTGCTACATACCAAACTATATTTGGCACTACTGTTCTGCGTTCTTTTTTGCCGCAAAACCCTGTTATATACCTAGTGTGTATATGCACCATTTGATCTTCTGGCAGTATACGGCTGTGTACTTTTTTTTTTTTTTAAATACAGTTTATTTGGCTCTAGTGTTCTGGGTTCTGTGTGCCTGCAATACCCTTTTTGTATACCAGGTGTAAATACCCACCGTCTGACCTGTTAGTACACGGCTGTGTACCTAGAAATAAAAAAAAAAGGCCTTTTCTTTGTCAACTTTACTGAGCGTTCTGCGTGCTTGCAAAATTATTTTATATACGTGGTGTTAATACACACCGTCTGACCTGTTAGTACACGGCTGTGTACCTAGAAATATTAAAAAAGGCCTTTTCTTTGTCTACTGTACTGTGCGTTCTGCGTGCTTGCAAAAGTATTTTATATACGTGGTGTTAATACACACCGTCTGACCTGTTAGTACACGGCTGTGTACCTAGAAATATTAAAAAACTAGGCCTTTTCTTTGGCACCTGTACTGTGCGTTCTGCGTGCTTGCAAAAGTATTTTATATACGTGGTGTTAATACACACCGTCTGACCTGTTAGTACACGGCTGTGTACCTAGAAATATTAAAAAACTAGGCCTTTTCTTTGGCACCTGTACTGTGCGTTCTGCGTGCTTGCAAAAGTATTTTATATACGTGGTGTAAATACCCACCGTCTGACCTGTTAGTACACGGCTGTGTACCTAGAAATATTTAAAAAAAGGCCTTTTCTTTGTCTACTATACTGTGCGTTCTGCGTGCTTGCAAAAGTATTTTATATACGTGGTGTAAATACACACCGTCTGACCTGTTAGTACACGGCTGTGTACCTAGAAATAAAAAAAAAAAAGGCCTTTTCTTTGTCTACTGTACTGAGCGTTCTGCGTGCTTGCAAAATTATTTTATATAAGTGGTGTTAATACCCACCGTCTGACCTGTTAGTACACGGCTGTGTACCTAGAAATATAAAAAAAAAGGCCTTTTCTTTGTCTACTATACTGAGCGTTCTGCGTGCTTGCAAAATTATTTTATATACGTGGTGTTAATACACACCGTCTGACCTGTTAGTACACGGCTGTGTACCTAGAAATATAAAAAAAAAGGCCTTTTCTTTGTCCACTATACTGTGCGTTCTGCGTGCTTGCAAAAGTATTTTATATACGTGGTGTAAATACCCACCGTCTGACCTGTTAGTACACGGCTGTGTACCTAGAAATTAAAAAAAAGGCCTTTTCTTTGTCTACTGTACTGAGCGTTCTGCGTGCTTGCAAAAGTATTTTATATACGTGGTGTTAATACACACCGTCTGACCTGTTAGTACACGGCTGTGTACCTAGAAATATAAAAAAAAAGGCCTTTTCTTTGTCTACTGTACTGAGCGTTCTGCGTGCTTGCAAAATTATTTTATATAAGTGGTGTTAATACCCACCGTCTGACCTGTTAGTACACGGCTGTGTACCTAGAAATATAAAAAAAAAAGGCCTTTTCTTTGTCTACTATACTGAGCGTTCTGCGTGCTTGCAAAATTATTTTATATACGTGGTGTTAATACACACCGTCTGACCTGTTAGTACACGGCTGTGTACCTAGAAATATAAAAAAAAAGGCCTTTTCTTTGTCTACTGTACTGTGCGTTCTGCGTGCTTGCAAAAGTATTTTATATACGTGGTGTTAATACACACCGTCTGACCTGTTAGTACACGGCTGTGTACCTAGAAATAAAAAAAAAAGGCCTTTTCTTTGTCTACTGTACTGAGCGTTCTGCGTGCTTGCAAAATTATTTTATATACGTGGTGTTAATACCCACCGTCTGACCTGTTAGTACACGGCTGTGTACCTAGAAATATAAAAAAAAAGGCCTTTTCTTTGTCTACTATACTGAGCGTTCTGCGTGCTTGCAAAATTATTTTATATACGTGGTGTTAATACACACCGTCTGACCTGTTAGTACACGGCTGTGTACCTAGAAATATAAAAAAAAAGGCCTTTTCTTTGTATACTGTACTGTGCGTTCTGCGTGCTTGCAAAAGTATTTTATATACGTGGTGTTAATACACACCGTCTGACCTGTTAGTACACGGCTGTGTACCTAGAAATATAAAAAAAAAGGCCTTTTCTTTGTCCACTATACTGTGCGTTCTGCGTGCTTGCAAAAGTATTTTATATACGTGGTGTAAATACCCACCGTCTGACCTGTTAGTACACGGCTGTGTACCTAGAAATTAAAAAAAAAGGCCTTTTCTTTGTCTACTGTACTGAGCGTTCTGCGTGCTTGCAAAAGTATTTTATATACGTGGTGTTAATACACACCGTCTGACCTGTTAGTACACGGCTGTGTACCTAGAAATATAAAAAAAAAGGCCTTTTCTTTGTCTACTGTACTGTGCGTTCTGCGTGCTTGCAAAAGTATTTTATATACGTGGTGTTAATACACACCGTCTGACCTGTTAGTACACGGCTGTGTACCTAGAAATATTAAAAAACTAGGCCTTTTCTTTGGCACCTGTACTGTGCGTTCTGCGTGCTTGCAAAAGTATTTTATATACGTGGTGTTAATACACACCGTCTGACCTGTTAGTACACGGCTGTGTACCTAGAAATATTAAAAAACTAGGCCTTTTCTTTGGCACCTGTACTGTGCGTTCTGCGTGCTTGCAAAAGTATTTTATATACGTGGTGTTAATACACACCGTCTGACCTGTTAGTACACGGCTGTGTACCTAGAAATATAAAAAAAAAGGCCTTTTCTTTGTCTACTATACTGTGGCGTTCTGCGTGCTTGCAAAAGTATTTTATATACGTGGTGTAAATACACACCGTCTGACCTGTTAGTACACGGCTGTGTACCTAGAAATAAAAAAAAAAAGGCCTTTTCTTTGTCTACTGTACTGAGCGTTCTGCGTGCTTGCAAAATTATTTTATATAAGTGGTGTTAATACCCACCGTCTGACCTGTTAGTACACGGCTGTGTACCTAGAAATATAAAAAAAAAAGGCCTTTTCTTTGTCTACTATACTGAGCGTTCTGCGTGCTTGCAAAATTATTTTATATACGTGGTGTTAATACACACCGTCTGACCTGTTAGTACACGGCTGTGTACCTAGAAATATAAAAAAAAGGCCTTTTCTTTGTCTACTGTACTGTGCGTTCTGCGTGCTTGCAAAAGTATTTTATATACGTGGTGTTAATACACACCGTCTGACCTGTTAGTACACGGCTGTGTACCTAGAAATATAAAAAAAAAAGGCCTTTTCTTTGTCCACTATACTGTGCGTTCTGCGTGCTTGCAAAAGTATTTTATATACGTGGTGTAAATACCCACCGTCTGACCTGTTAGTACACGGCTGTGTACCTAGAAATTAAAAAAAAGGCCTTTTCTTTGTCTACTGTACTGAGCGTTCTGCGTGCTTGCAAAAGTATTTTATATACAAGGTGTTAATACACACCGTCTGACCTGTTAGTACACGGCTGTGTACCTAGAAATATAAAAAAAAAGGCCTTTTCTTTGTCTACTATACTGAGAGTTCTGCGTGCTTGCAAAAGTATTTTATATACGTGGTGTTAATACACACCGTCTGACCTGTTAGTACACGGCTTGTGTACCTAGAAATATTAAAAAACTAGGCCTTTTCTTTGGCACCTGTACTGTGCGTTCTGCGTGCTTGCAAAAGTATTTTATATACGTGGTGTTAATACACACCGTCTGACCTGTTAGTACACGGCTGTGTACCTAGAAATATAAAAAAAAAGGCCTTTTCTTTGTCCACTATACTGTGCGTTCTGCGTGCTTGCAAAAGTATTTTATATACGTGGTGTAAATACCCACCGTCTGACCTGTTAGTACACGGCTGTGTACCTAGAAATAAAAAAAAAGGCCTTTTCTTTGTCTAACTGTACTGAGCGTTCTGCGTGCTTGCAAAAGTATTTTATATACGTGGTGTAATACACACCGTCTGACCTGTTAGTACACGGCTGTGTACCTAGAAATATAAAAAAAAGGCCTTTTCTTTGTCTACTATACTGAGCGTTCTGCGTGCTTGCAAAAGTATTTTATATACGTGGTGTTAATACACACCGTCTGACCTGTTAGTACACGGCTGTTTACCTAGAAATATAAAAAAAAAAGGCCTTTTCTTTGTCTACTGTACTGTGCGTTCTGCGTGCTTGCAAAAAGTATTTATATACGTGGTGTTAATACACACCGTCTGACCTGTTAGTACACGCTGTGTACCTAGAAATATAAAAAAAAAAGGCCTTTTTCTTTGTCTACTGTACTGTGCGTTCTGCGTTGCTTGCAAAAGTATTTATATACGTGGTGTTAATACACCACTGTCTGAACCTGTAGTACACGGCTGTGTACATAGAAATATAACAAAAAAAAAGGCCTTTTCTTTGGCACCTGTACTGTGCGTTCTGCGTGCTTGCAAAAGTATTTTATATACGTGGTGTTAATACACACCGTCTGACCTGTTAGTACACGGCTGTGTACCTAGAAATATTTAAAAAAAAGGCCTTTTCTTTGTCTACTATAACTGTGCGTTCTTGCGTGCTTGCAAAAGTATTTTATATACGTGGTGTAAATACACACCGTCTGACCTGTTAGTACACGGCTGTGTACCTAGAAATAAAAAAAAAAAGGCCTTTTCTTTGTCTACTGTAACTGAGCGTTCTGCGTGCTTGCAAAATTATTTTATATACGTGGTGTTAATACACATCCGTCTGACCTGTTAGTACAACGGCTGTGTACCTAGAAATATAAAAAAAAAAAGGCTTTTCTTTGTCTA
>ONZH01015561.1:0-28024 GCA_900303285.1 Rhinella marina | reverse complement strand
TCACACACACACACAATGACAATTAGGGGTGGGGTCTATTTTGCTTTCCCCCTTGCCTATGCCATCTGTGGTTGTCATAGGCAACGTGATTTTAAGGGGTGCAGAATTTTATCTTCTTTTTTGTCTAGTTTGGCTTGGGGTCCATGGCAATGTAGAGGAAAGAAGGTTTCCTTGTATGGTCTCATTTTACAGAGAGGTTAGATTGTGTTTGGAGTGTATTGTTGAGAGGCTGTGATAGTGGCGTAATAGTGCGACTTGGGCGCGTTATATGCACCCAGACATGCTTCCCCTGCTGTCCCAGTTGCATTCCAGCAGTGTTGGCATCCTTTTCTGAGGTTCCAGGGTGGACTTGGTGACCTCCAAGTGGTCGAATTGAGATTTCCAAGTGGCGAGCATTTTTTTCCCATAGACTTTAATGGGATTCGATATCCGGTCAAATAGTCGAATTTCGCGGTCTATTCGAATCGAATTTCGAACTTTCGAATATTTCACTACTCGCTCATCTCTAGCTACAAACACCAGACCCACTAAAAAATTCAGATTGCTTCTCCAGTCCCCATTTCTCTCTCCTTCCTGGTCTCAGGCTTGACATGCAGAAATGACTTGGACTGTCATCTCAGCCAATCACTGACCACTGATTGTTGACCAGTGATTAGTTGAGTGGGTAGTCCAAACAATTTCCTGCATGTTGAACCCAAGGCCTCGAAATGGAAAGATGCAAAGGACTAGAGCAGCATTCAAACAACTACCATAGGGAATCAGTGAGGAGTGTAATAATGAATGATGAGTGAAGTATTTAAAAATTCAATTTGGCTGCTTCACCAAATTTTACCAAACAAAATTCACTTCATGAAGCATCACGAAGTGCATTTCTTTGTAAGTAGTGTGTGCAATGGCAGGGAGCAGCGATTGCTCTGAACCCCTCAGGTGCCAAATTCATAGCTTATCGTGGCAACTGACAGTGTAAGATGAAAAAATGAAAAAAAAAATCAAACTTACCTTCATCCATTTGATCACGAAGAGCCGGCTGTTGCCATCTTGATTGAAGCTCTACAGTGAAATCTTGCATGGCCCGTGATGATGTCATCACATCTGCCAATGTGGTGATGTCATACGTCACTGCACATAGGATTTTGTATAAGATCTTCAATTAAGCTGGCGACGGATGGCTCTTCACGCTCAAATGGAGGATGTAAGTATGTTTTTCTTTTTATTACACATTCAAGTATGAAACAAGACCAAAGAAGGACCATGTTTTATAGCCTCTATATAAATCTGCATGTTAGGTTTCTATTATTTAAAGGGGTTATCCCATGATTATTGTAAAAAAATGAAAATCAGATATCATATAGTACATAACAATTTCTTTCTAGCAAAGCTCAAACCTGCCCTGTACCTCACATGAATCCAGAGATCTCCCCAGTCATTGCTTTGCAAGATTTATATCAAACTGGCAGCACAGGGGGAGTGTCTTTTCTGCTGCAGCTCAGGGGGCGTGTCCATGCTCTCCCAATCACAGCTCAGGAGGCAGATGAAGGATGAAACTGTTCATGTGCGACCTTCTCAGTGAGCAGGACAAAGAAATAAGAAAAATAAGAAACAGCAGGTGGCACTATACAGATATGTTTTATTGAATAACTCAGTGGCTGTACAACATTTATAATTACATGCACTTACAAAAGTATTCAGACCCAGTTACTGGTTTGAAAACTGTGAATATTTTTCATGGGGCAACCCGTTTAATACTTGAATGAAAAATCTGAATTTTATTTAATTAAAGAAACACCACAGGCCCACTGCATTAAGACTCATGAACTAGATTAGTATTAGGGAACATCACCAGCTCACGCAGCTGTATAGGCTCTATCAGATGTCTGATGCACAGAACTATTTTCCCAAGAAGCAATACTTCTGAAGCTGGGAGCCTCAGTGGTATAGTAAAAACCCCACACACCACTACAGGAGCCTTATTTTTATTCTATACAAAACATACAGTAGGTGTAATATGGCTTTTTGCATCATGAATTATGCAAAGTACGGGATCTGAAGGAGCCGATTATGTCTTAAAGAACCATAAAGCGATTCACTGCCCTTTCAGGTACAGGGCAGGTTCTACCCTTGTTAGAAAGATATTGTACTGTACTATATGATATCTGATTTTCATTTTTTACAATAATTATGAGATAACAGTACTATTCATTTTAGTAGCATAGCCAATCAATAGGTGTCATGAAGGGAAACCTGCATTATTATACTTCCATTGTGGTATTTGACCCTAGACACTAGAACAGTGACAGACAGTTGATCCATTCCAGTCGCCCCTGCAGTTTAACAAACTATTATTCTCTTTCAAGCCATTTCAAATTATTTTGATAATTTTGGCAACATTAGCAAAAATTAACTTGTAAGAAAACTGAGCCATAACTTGCTGAATGCTTGAATTACAGATAAGTGCTGGATAAGTGCCTGAATACCCTTAGATAAACCATATGGGAACAGGTTTCTATTCCCAATTCCATCACTTAAAACATGCTAAAAGGCAGTAATTAATAGTGGAGACTAAAGTTATAGTTTCATTTGTCTTGCCATTCATATTTAAAGGGGGTTGAGCACAAGAAAAAAACAAGAAAAAAAACCTGAAATGGCCTACTCTTTTTACTTTATAATTAGAGATGAGCGAGCATACTCGTCCGAGCTTGGTGCTCGTTCCAGTATTAGGGTACTTGTAAGTGCTCACTGCTCGGGCGAGTATCTCGCCATGCTCGAGGAAATGGCAACTTCCGCATCGTGCTTTTTTGGCGCCTATAAACTCAGCCAATCACAAGCCAGGAGACTCTGCGGTACACCCAACTTCACGTGGGGCCCTTACATGTCGATAGCAGGGGTTGGCTGGCCTGATCAGGTGACCCTGGAATATACTAGTGACTGGCCGCGGTGCTCAGCTCAGATGCCGTCTGGATGTCGTTAGGGATAGAGCTGCTGTGTTTCAGGGAGAGTGTTAGGGCCTGCATTTAGTTCTCTGTTAGGCAGGAATCACCCACAAAGAACCCAACAGCCCTTCTAAGGACTACAAGAAATTTTTTTTTGTCTCCTGGCTTGGCTGGCTGGCTGGCACTAGTAGTGCAGCTATTGCCATATATAACCCCCTTTTTTTTTAATGTTATATCTCAGTGATACAAATCCATTGCACACAGCAGTGTGGAACCATTCTGTGTGTCACAGTTCAGTACACTCACTATTTTCTTTCCAGGTGAAACTTTCTGTACGTCACTTAATACAACCAAGTCTTTTGCTGCCTGTCACGTGTATAGCTTGATCCCAAAAATCTCTGTGCGACATTTGTCTGGGTCGCAGTCTAAATAGCCACCGTCAGTAGGGTGTCAGTTAGCTCTACGATAGTTTCTGCACGTCACGTTCCAAAAAAAACAAAAATCAAAAAAAAAAACAAATAAAAAAAATATAGTTTTTTTTTTGTATTAGCTCAGTGATACAAATCCATTTCACACAGCTGCGTGGAACCATTCTGTGTATCACAGCTCAGCACACTCACTCCAATCCGTATTTTCTGTCCAGGTGACACTTTCTGTACGTCACTGAATACAACCAAGTCTTTTGCTGCAATGTATATAGCTTAATCCCAAAAATCTCTGTGCGACATTTGTCTGGGTCGCAGTCTAAATAGCCACCATTAACAGGGTGTGAGTTAGGTCTACGATAGTTCCTGCACATCACGTTCCCAAAAAAACAAAACAAAAAAATATATATAAAAAAATATATAAAAAAAATAGTTTTTTTGTTGTTTTAGCTCAGTGATACAAATCCATTTCACACAGCTGCGTGGAACCTTTCTGTGTGTCACAGTTCAGCACACTCACTCCAATCCGTATTTTCTGTCCAGGTGACACTTTCTGTACGTCACTGAATACAACTAAGTCTTTTGCTGCAACGTATATAGCTTGATCCCAAAAATCTCTGTGCGACATTTGTCTGGGTCGCAGTCTAAATAGCCACCATTAACAGGGTGTGAGTTAGGTCTACGATAGTTCCTGCACGTCACGTTCCCAAAAAAACAAAACAAAAAAAAATATATAAAAAAATATATAAAAAAATAGTTTTTTAGTTGTTTTAGCTCAGTGATACAAATCCATTTCACACAGCTGCGTGGAACCATTCTGTCTGTCACAGTTCAGTACACTCACTACAATCCGTATTTTCTGTCCAGGTGACACTTTCTTTACGTCACTTAATTAAACCAGACTGAACAAGTTTGTGGGTTTCAGTACACCAGGCCCATTTATTTTTTTTATATAATACACTTATATACAGAAAATGTTGAACCCCAGGGCTAAGGATCGAGGATGAGGGCGTGGGCGTGGGCATTCAATTACTGCAGGGGGCAGAGGCCTTGGTCCTGGGCAGGGTGAGACAGTACCTGCTGATGAGGGAGCATTGGAACGCCGCAGAGCTACACTCCCTAGCTTCATGTCTCAACTTACAGGGACACGTGGTAGAGGACTGTTGAAACCACAACAGTGCGAACAGCTGATCTCGTGGATTGCGGACAATGCTTCAAGTAATTTGTCCACCAGTCAGTCTTCCACGCAGTCCACCCACGTTACCCAAGGGAGCACTCCTCTGGCTCCTCCACCTCAACCTCTTTCCCCCCAGTCTGCCCCCTCCCAGGAAAATTTGGAATGCGATCCGGCATACTCTGAGGAACTGTTTTCTGGACCCTTCCCAGAGTCACAAACCACTTCTCAGGTTGCTGCTGACCTCTTTCCCGATGCCCAAGTTTTCCAACTGTCGCAGTCTGTGGGTGATGATGATGACAATGTTGAGTTAGTGGAAGAAGTTTGTAAAGAGGTGTCGGACGATGAGGAAACAGGGTTGTCAGACAGTGGTGAAGTTGTTGTCAGGGCAGGAAGTCCGAGGGGGGAGCAGACTGAGGAATCGGAGGATGACGAGGTGACTGACCCAAGCTGGGTTGATATGCCGAGTGAAGACAGTGCTTCTGAGGCGGAGGCGAGTGCTGCACCAGAACAGGTTGGAAGAGGCAGTGGTGTGGCCAGAGGGAGAAGCAGGGCCAGAGCTGGTGCATCAGCAGCAACTGTTTCACGTAGTGAAGCTCCCGTGGCGAGGCCTAGATGTTCGCAAGTCTGGAGGTTCTTTAAAGAAAGTGAGGATGACCGACGGACTGTGGTGTGCAACCTGTGCCACATCAGGATCAGCAGGGGTGCCACCACTACTAGCCTAAACACCACCAGCATGCGCAGGCATATGAGTGCTAAACACCCCACTCAATGGAACCAAGGCCGTTCACCACCTCCTGCGGGTCACACCACTGCTCCTTCCCCTGTGTCAGTCGCTGCCTCTGCTAGTCAACCCCCTTCGTCACGCGCTGCCTGCGTATTTATATTGCGCAACATTGGATACGGTAGCAACAAGAAGACGAAACCACATGCTGCCCACAGGGTTCCGCAAATTCCTGGTCCACAATGTCAAGGAGCTCGAGGTTCTGTTGATGAGCAAAAAGTCCTTCTGTGCAGAAATCGCCCACAATGTCTCTAAAGACCATTGTGGAGAGAGCGGCACAGCTCGCCATCAAAGTGACGAACCCCAACGCCAGACTGCGCAGCGAAGATAACGAATAAATATCTCTGTGGTTATTTGTGCTAAATAAAAGTTAAATAAACAAAAAAAAAATTGATCTGTTCCTGTGCCTGATCCACCCAAGTTGAATCTGTCCCATCATGAGAAAGTCCCCCAAAGGAGTCCCCACTGTAACTTGCTTCCCATACAACTACCTCACCCCCCGACACCTGTGTCTCGCCATTGTCCACCACCTCCTCAGACAACACTGGTAAATCCCCACTGTCAGCACACGGAGACTGCAAAAGGTCTTGCGAATTGGGGCAGAGAATGTTCTGGGGTAGCACATCAGAGAAGGGGTGACTATGGGGTTCCAGGGAGTACTTGACCACATGCAATCTCCATCTAAAAAGTCATGCCACATTTGATCGAGCTCATAATTGACAATTGTACCGGTTGATGCTAAATTTTTAAGTTGGGGTCCTGTGTCGTCATTCTAACTACATCCGGCTGTTGTCACCACCACATACGCTAGCCCAGGGGGCACTCCTCTGGCTCTTCCAGCTCAACCTCCTTCCCCCCAGCCTGCCCCCCCCCCCACCTACAGGCCCTCTCTCCAAACAATTGACGTCTTTTTCCTATCTTTCTCTCTCTCCAAACTATTTTTCCGGATAGCTGCCATATACGGTATTAAACTGAGTAGTATACATAGAACACATACCACACTTGATCTATACCAGGGGTGCACAACCTGCGGCCCGGGGGCCACATGCGGCCCTGGATACCATTCTGTGTGGCCCCATCCATCTGGTATCAGACATGTATGTCCATGTTTTGTGGCTGCTGACATGCATTTTTCATGTATTTCTCCCATTAGATGGGACTCCTGGAAATGTAACTAGACATTAATGGTATACACTGTGTGTTCACTCTTCCATAAATACAGTATTTCAGTTGGTAATACCCCTTTAAATTTTATTTTCGGCCCTTGACGTTGGTTCAGTCGGACAATGTGGCCCCCACCCAGAAAACGTTGTGCACCCCTGATCTATACTGAACGTCACTTTTAAAAATACGTCATTTTCCTCTCTTTCTCTCATTTGTCTGGGTTGCAATTAAGCAGACCACGTCTGCCTAATCTAATAGTTTCCGTGTAATTGCTCCATACTGCACGTCTTTTTCCTCTCTTTCTCTCTCTCCAAACTATTTTTCCGGATAGGTGCCGTATACGGTATTAAACTGAGAAGAATTGATACCACACATGCCCCACTAGGAGAATTTGGGGTAATGGTGAGATTAGGCAGCCTCAGAGGCATCCATGCATGCTGCCCCTGCTGTTTCCTGTCCATTTCCGTGGTGTTTCCATCGTTTTCTGAGGTTTCCAGGTTTTCACCCAGCCTTCCCTAGGCAGAGCCTTGGTCCCCTGCAAAAATGCTCGAGTCTCCCATTGACTTCAATGGGGTTTGTTATTTGAAACGAGCACCCGAGCATCGGGAAAAGTTCGACTCGAATAACGAGCACCCGAGCATTTTAGTGCTCGCTCATCTCTATTTATAATCTCTACAATTCTTTTATTTTCAGATATTTTTGTCAATCTTAATTTTCTAGTATTTCATTTTAGAAGGTATTTCCTTACCTTTTAAATGACAAGTAACAACATTATTCTGAGGTTCTTTTTATTACCTTCCTCCCATCCTTAATATAACAGTCTTGATTTAACTTTGTTCTTATCTTTAGTTTAAATGGCAAACCGATCTGCATATGTGTTCCTCTCCAGGTTCTTTCAATCCACTCTGAGTATCTCATCTTCCTACTCCACATCCAGTCAGATAGTCCACTGCAAATTATATAGAGTACCTGCATGTGAGTATATCAAGCAGCCAGATTGTGCAATCACTCAGTTTGCAAAGTTTGGTCAACCTCTCATTGTTCTCTACAGTTCTGTACATATGGGCAAGAGCTGAAAGTGCTGAGATGCATTTATTCTCTGGTACAGATGCATCCACTTTTAACTTATCTCCAAACTCAGAGTGGTGTCAGTTTTGTCCTGAAAGCAAAACAACATGATATCGCGAGATTGTAACTAAACTCTAAAAAGCTTCAATACACATGACAACCACTGGGCGGTGAGTGCTCCACATTTAGCTGATTGCTCAGCTGCTTTTTCTTTTGTTTAGAGTAGCTGGCCTCAGATGTGAGATATTTATCGGCAGACCAAGCTAAATGTGGTGAGATCTATTGAGAATATTAAGTGTGTGAAACAAAAGTAAAACATATGAGAAGACAGGAACACTAAATCCAGAATCCAAACATCATGTGTGATACTGCCTGCTGGGCTGTGTATCTAATCCTATCATATGTAATACTGTCTGCAGAGTCGTGTATCTAAGCCTATTGTGTGTGAAACTGTCTGCTCAGCAGTGTATCTAATGCTGTCATGTGTGATACTGTCTACAGTGTTGTGCATCTAAACCTATTTTGTGTGATACTGAGTAAAGAGTTGTGTATCTCATCATATCATGCGTAATATTGTCTTCAGAGTCATTTATCTAATCCTATCCTGTGTGATACTGTCTGCCAAGCTGTGTATCTAATTCTATCCTGCGTGAGATACTGTCTGCCAAGCTGTTTATCTAATCTTATCCTGTGTGAGATACTGTCTGCCGAGCTGTGTATCTAATCCTATCATGTGTGAAACTGTCTGCTGAGCTGTGTATCTAATCCTATCCTGTGTAATACTGTCTGCAGCATTGTGCATCTAATCCTATCATGTGTGGTACTGTCTGCTGAGCTGTATATCTAATCCTATCCTGTGTGATACTGTCTGAAGAGTTGTGTATCTAATCCTATCATGTGTGATACTGTCTGCTAAGCTGCATATCTAATCCTATCATGTGTGATATTGCCTGCTGATCTGTGTATCTAATCCTATCTTGTGTGGTACTGTCTGCTGAGCTGTGTATCTAATCCTATCCTGTGTGATACTGTCTGCTAAGCTGTGTTTTTAATTCCATCATGTGTCGTACTGTCTTCTGAGTTGTGTATCTAATCCTACAATGTGTAATACAGCCTGCTGAGCTGTGTATCTAATCCTATTATGTGTGATACTGCCTGAAGATTTGTATACCACATCATATCATGTGTGATACTGTCTGCTGAGCTGTGTATCTAATCCTACCTTGTGTGATAGTTTTCTGCTGAGCTGTGTATCTAATTCTATTAGGTGTGATACTGTCTTTGAAGCTATTGTATGTGTCTGTATAGAGTGTGATACTGTCTGCTGAGCTGTGTATCTAATCCTACCTTGCGTGATAGTTTTCTGCTGAGCTGTGTATCTAATTCTATTAGGTGTGATACTGTCTTTGAAGCTATTGTATGTATCTGCATATAGTGTGATACAGATAGATAAAAGGAGCTTTCCTTTGTCAACATACTGTACACTCAGCCACTGCTCAGATAAGAAAGGTGGGGGAGGTGTTGCTGTATTTCAGTCCCTGTATTTCCCTGTCTTGTGGATGAGGCCTGATTACAAGTTAAGTAAATTATAGAAGCCCATTCATGTTGCTATTGGAAAATATAAAACTATACATTATTGTCTTCGGTCCCTAAGGCGGAGCTTATTTTTAGAAAAAAACTTTACACAGAGCACTACATGCCACTGGTTTTGCCCCCCTTACATTTTTTTTTAAATTATTTTGGCGGTTCGGACCTTCACCCATTGGCAGACCCAGGTCTGTTCACCTTTAGAAAAAATGCTACAATACTTCTGATTCATTTTTTTTTTTATTTGAAATTCTTGCAAATCATACAAAGATATTATATAGAAAAAATAGTTGAACATTATCCATCAACAATTACATATTATAAATACCCCAAACCCTCCCCCCCTCCCCCCTCCCACCTGGTCTGACGGAGCGAGGGAGAGAGCAGAGAAAAAAAAAAAAAAGGCAACACTACCGGAAGGACCAGACCCTGAACCATTAGCTCGATCTTATTCTTAGATTTGTGTCTTATTTTTTCATAGGCTTTAACTTTCTTGACTAAATTAGTCCAGTTATTAAGATCAAGGGGGCCTCTAGCCATCCACCCCCATGCAATAATAACCCTATCCAGCATAAGCACAGTGTTAATAAGGCAAAGTTTATAAACTGGAGCCCTTGACCTCTCAATGTCCCCCAAGATAGCCACACAGGGATTAGCACAAGGGTCTTTGGGCCCGTTCAGGCTCCTGGGCCCGGTAGCGACTGCTAGCTCTGCACCCCCTATAGCTACGCCCCTGATCCCAGAACTTAAGTATTCCATCAATCAACTCCTGTTTAGTCCTTGGCTTTATTTCAGACCATTCCTCTTATTGTTGGTGTTTTGCAATTTATTACTTCACCTCTCTGTTCTTTCCTGCATATATCCATGTTTCTTCAGATTTTTTTCATTCCTAGCCTTGAAGAAGGGACCTCAGACATAGGCGCCTACTGTGGTGCTTCCTCATGCGAATCACAGACCCATTCACTTCAATGGTATCTGTGACCCGCATCCGACTGTCTGCACCGCAAAAACATAGAACAAGTTCTATGTTTTTGCGGTGCGGAGGCATGGACAGAAACACCATGGAAGCACTCATAAGTTGTTCTGTGGGCTTCCGATCCGTTCCTCAGTTCGGCACCGCACTGCATCTCCGTTATTGTGGACCCATTCAAAAGAATGCGTCCACGATCCATGATGCGGGGTTCACGAGTCCTTAGTTAGCCATTAAAGGGTATCAATTTCCAATATTTTATATTGTTTCTCCTTTGGAGAGCATCACAATTTCTCACTACTGGCTAACACGGTACCAAACCTTTTTCTTTTGACATAATGCCTCCTGAAGTGTCTGTAGATATATTTAATAGCTCCAGTGTATAATGCTCCTGCATTTCCACCTAGTGCCAGTATATAACCCTCTTACAACCTCCCTCCTCGTAATGCATACATTGCCAATAAATATATATTGCCCACCTTGGACCTGTTGAAAAAGGCCTCTGTTGAAAAAGGACTCTGTATAAAACTTTTTGATGAAATAAAATCAAAGCATTGAAGAAAGTACGAACGTTGCTGGGATTCTCTTAGATACAGAAATCAGCAGGCAGTATCACACATGATAGGATTAGATACACAACTTAGCAGGCAGTATCACACACAATAGGCTTAGATACAAAACTCTGAAGATTGTATCACACCTGATAGGAATAGATACACAACTCTGCAAACAGTATCACACATGATAGGAATAGAAACACAACTCTGCAAACAGTATCACACATGATAGGAATAGATACACAGCTCAGCAGACAGTATCACACATGATAGGTTTAGATACACAGCTCAGCAGATAATCAATAGGTGTTTTAAATGTCAAGCTAAAATTGCGGTATATACTGACACCCTGAATTGTATTATGTACATTTGTAACATATAATTTGTAACATACATTTGTAAGTATATAATAATTTATGCATAATACTGTGGTTGCTGTGTGTTATTTTGCATATAACAAATATAATACTAGACTAGCACTGTATACTGACACCAAGTGTATCTAAATCATTGTATACGGCACAATGAAATGGCACAGGTCAAAATATATGATTCAGGTTCAGGTATTAGCTAGTAACACAATGCGCCCCCTGCTGTCTGAACGTTGTATAACTAGTAACACCATGCGCCACCTGGTTGTATTGCAATTTATCCAATTTAGATATAACATCACTTCGTGACACACATCTCAGGACATGTTGAGATAAGTGATCAGTTAAGTGTGGACACATCTGTACCATTGAAGCTCAGTGTGACTCCATGAGTCTGGATTGTTGACATACTGTGGTCAAACCCGACTCCAGCAGTGAATAGAGTGGCATCCCAGGTCTGAGGAGGCCTCACCCACTCCCCAGGACCCTGAGTGGGGAAAGTAAAGATTCTGAATGGATAGAAAGAAACTGAGGACTTTATTACAAGCAACATTAGAAGAAAAAGCCTAAGGTGATAGACTTATTTCAGAAGATTATAGAAAATACAAATTTGCAGATCACTTATCCAACTAAACTGAAACCAGAAGAAGTTAAAAAAAAGGCCCACATATAGTAACATAGTAACATAGTTTGTAAGGCCAAAAAAAGACATCTGTCCATCCAGTTCAGCCTGTTTTCCTACAAGTTGATCCAGAGGAAGGCAAAAAAAAACCCCTGTGAGGTAGAAGCCAATTTTCCTCACTTTAGGGGGAATCCAATCAGGCAATCAGAATAACTCCCTGGATCAACGACCCCTCTTTAGTAACTATAACCTGTAATACCCTCCAGAAATACATCCAGGCCCTTCTTGAACTCTTTTAGTGAACTTACCATCACCACCTCCTCAGGCAGAGAGTTCCATAGTCTCACTGCTCTTACCGTAAAGAATCCTCTTCTATGTTTATGTACAAACCTTCTTTCCTCCAGACGCAGAGGATGTCCCCTCGTCACAGTCACAGTCCTCAGGATAAATAGATGATGGGAGAGATCTCTGTACTGACCCCTGATATATTTATACATAGTTATTAGATCTCCCCTCAGTCGTCTTTTTTCTAAAGTGAATAACCCTAATTTTGATAATCTTTCTGGGTACTGTAGTCCATCCATTCCAGTTATTACTTTAGTTTCCCTCCTCTGAACCCTCTCCAGCTCTGCTATGTCTGCCTTGTTCACAGGAGCCCAGAACTGTACACAGTACTCCATGTGTGGTCTGACTAGTGATTTGTAAAGTGGCAGGGCTATGTTCTCATCACGGGCATCTATGCCCCTTTTGATGCAACCCATTATCTTATTGGCCTTGGCAGCAGCTGTCTGGCACTGGCTTCTACAGCTTAGTTTGCTGTTCACTAAAATTCCTAGGTCCTTTTCCATGTCAGAGTTACCCAGTGCTTTACCATTTAGTATGTACTGGTGACGTGCATTATTCCTTCCCATATGCATAATCTTACATTTGTCAGTGTTAAACCTCATCTGCCACTTTTCTGACCAAGCCTCCAGTCTATCCAGATCCTGCTGTAGCAGTGCACTGTCCTCCTCTGTGTTAATTACTTTACACAGTTTAGTGTCATCTGCAAAAATTGATATTTTACTATGCAAACCTTCAACAATACCATTAATAAATATATTGAAGAGAATAGGACCCAATACAGACCCCTGTGGTACCCCACTAGTGACAGTAACCCAATCTGAGTATCTACCGTTAATAACCACCCTCTGTTTTCTATCACTGAGCCAGTTACTTACCCACATACAGACATTTTCTCCCAGGCCAAGCATTCTCATTTTGCATACTAACCTTTTATGCGGTACCGTGTCAAACGCTTTGGAGAAGTCCAAATATACGACATCCATTGAGTCACCGCGGTCCAGTCTAGAACTTACCTCCTCATAGAAACTGATTAAATTGGTTTGACATGACCGATCCCTCATTAAGCCATGCTGATACGGAGTTATTTGCTTATTTTCATTGAGGTACTCCAAGATAGCATCTCTCAGAAAACCTTCAAACAGTTTACCCACAACAGAAGTTAAACTTACCAGCCTATAGTTTCCGGGCTCTGTTTTTGGACCCTTTTCGAATATTGGCACCACATTTGCTAAGCGCCAATCCTGTGGAACACTCCCCGTCAGTATAGAGTCCTCAAATATCAGAAATAAGGATCTGTCGATGACATTACTTAATTCTCTTAGGATACGGGGGTGTATGCCATCCGGTCCTGGTGATTTGTCTATTTTAATATTTTTAAGACGTTGCTGTACCTCTTCCTGGGTCAGAGAGGACACTTTTAAAGGGGAATTTACTTTTATACTCTGCATTTCATCTGACAGTTTATTTTCCTCAGTGAATACAGTGGAGAAAAAGTTATTTAGTAGCTTCGCTTTCTCCTCATCGCTCTCTGCAACTCCCCCCTCATTACTCTGTAAGGGGCCGACACCTTCAGGTTTATACTTTTTAGTATTTATATAATTGAAGAACATTTTAGGGTTAGTTTTACTCTCTTTGGCGATTAATCTCTCGGTCTCTAGTTTGGCTGCTTTTGTTTGTCTTTTACATATTCTATTTTTTTCCTTATAGTTTTTCAAAGCTTCCTCGCTCTCCTCCTGCTTTAGTGATTTAAGTGCTTTCTTTTTGTCATTTATTGCTTTCTTTACAGCTCTATTTATCCACATTGTTTTTTTCTTGTTCCTTAACCTTTTATTCCCATAAGGTATGTACCTCTCACAATTAGATATTAGGATGCTTTTAAAAATCTCCCATTTTGTGGCTGTATTTTTATTTTTGAGGACTTTGTCCCAGTTAGTTAGGCCTATGGCCTCTCTTAGTTGGCTAAATTTAGCATTTTTGAAGTTTGGTATTTTTGTTCCTCCCTGAAGAAACACTCTTTTGAATGACAATTGGAAGGTTATTATGTTATGGTCACTGTTTCCCCGGTGTCCCCCGACCTGCACATCTGTTATTCTGTCAGGTCTATTGGTTAATACTAAGTCCAGTATGGCCGTCCCTCTAGTTGGGTCCTGAACCAGTTGGGAAAGGTAATTGTCTTTGGTTATTGTCAGGAACCTGTTTCCTTTATGAGATGTACAGGTTTCAGTTTCCCAGTCTATATCTGGGTAGTTGAAGTCCCCCATAATAACAACCTCATTATGATTTGCCGCCTCGTCTATTTCGTTTAGAAGTAGATTTTCTGTGGTCTCTGATATATTGGGTGGTTTATAATAAACCCCTATTAGTATTTTATTATTGTTTTTGGCTCCATTTATTTCTACCCACAGTGACTCCACATATTCATGTCCCTCACTTATATCTTCCCGCAGTGTGGGCTTTAGACAGGACTTTACATAAAGGTAGACCCCTCCCCCTCTCCGGTTTTGACGATCCTTTCTAAAAAGATTGTAACCCTGTACGTTAACTGCCCAGTCATAGCTATCATCCAGCCATGTCTCAGTTATTCCCACTATGTCATAGCTCTCCTTACACATCACTAATTCCAGTTCACCAGTTTTATTAGTCAGGCTTCTGGCATTAGTGTACATGCAGTTAAGAGGTTTATGTATATTTCTTACCCTACACCTTTCCTTCTGATCTGTTCTAGTTCCTCTTTCCATTCTTCCCCCAGTTCTATTACCTTGCCCCAGGTCTCTATCTGCACTATCTTCCCCATCTATAATGTAGTTACCCTCCCCCCCAGTCCCTAGTTTAAACACTCCTCCAGCCTTCTAGCCATCATCTCCCCCAAAACAGCTGCCCCTTCCCCATTGAGGTGCAGCCCATCCCTACGGTAGAGCCTGTAGCCGACAGAGAAGTCGGCCCAGTTCTCCAAGAACCTAAATCCCTCCTGCCTACACCAGTTCTTGAGCCACTTGTTTACCTCCCTAATCTCCCGCTGCCTTTCTTGTGTGGCTTGTGGTACAGGCAGTATTTCGGAAAACACTACCTTGGAGGTCCTTGCCCTAAACTTATTCCCTAAATCCCTAAAATCATTTTTAAGGACGCTCCCCCTACCTCTAACTTTGTCATTGGTACCGATATGGACCATGACTGCTGGATCTTCTCCAGCCCCCCCCAGTAATCTGTCAACCCGATCCGCGATGTGCCGAACTCGAGCGCCTGGAAGGCAGCACACCATCCGACGATCCCGGTCTTTGTGACAAATTGCCCTCTCTGTACCCCTAATAATTGAGTCGCCCACTACCAGCACCTGTCTGGCCTGCCCTGCTCTCCTGTCCCCCTGCTTACTGGAGCTGACATTCCCCTGACTGGCAGAGGAAGTGTCTGGCTTCAGCAGTGCTATCCCTGAAGTAACATCCCCCTCATCTGCCAAACTTGCAAACTTGTTGGGGTGTGTCAGATCAGGGCTAGCCTCCCTATAAAAATATATGACAAGAAACTCAATGTAACAGTGTTCGCCTTATGTATCCCATGTGGTGTCTCATTTTCTCTCACCCTCTTTATATGTAGCTCTCCTTACTTGCTTGGGATTGTGAAGAATTATCCATTGTTTCGCCATTGTTTCTCCACTACTGGGATAAAAATATATTTTTTAGGGATGAGCGAACCAGTAGAAGCTTGGGTTCGGCCGAACTTCAGGTCAAAGTTTGGGTTTGCTCATTCCTAATCTTTTTATACTTTTCCAAAGAATAGACACATACATTGTTTTATCTGTGTTGTTTTCTATACTATTTACATATTGTTGTTTGAGCTGTTGTCGCCAGCAAGTTTACTTTAGGCTTGATTCAGTCAAATTTGTTTGACCATAATTAAAAATGCCACAATTACCCTCTGGTGTCTCATTGGACTGCATCCAACCCCTTTCAAGCAGTTCTGCAGTTCTATGAAACTGATGATCTATCCTCTGGATAGATCATCAGTCTCTGATCGGCAGCGGTCCGACACCCGGGACCCCCGCCGATCAGCTGTTTGAGAAGGCAGCGGTGCTGCAGGAGCGCCGCGGCCTTCTCTGTGTTTACCGCAGCAGGCCAGTGACGTCACGACCAGTATCACTGGCCTGGGCGGGGCTAAGCTCTATTCAAGTGAACAGAGCTTAGCCCCGTCCAGGCCAGTGATACTAGTCGTGACGTCACTGGCCTGCGGTAAACACAGAGAAGGCCGCGGCGCTCCTGCAGCGCCACTGCCTTCTTAAACAGCTGATCAGCGGGGGTCCCGGGTGTCGGACTGCCGCCAATCAGAGGCTGATGATCTATCCAGGGGATAGATCATCAGTTTTACAGAACTGCAGAACCTCTTCAACTTATATATGAATAATAATGTAGCATTAGTAATGTCAAAAGATAGCAACCTTATACAATATGACTAGTAGCCAGTGGTATCAAACAGCCTGTTTAAAAACACACTGCACTTTTGGATTGTTAACTTAAAACACGGTCCAAATATTACCCCTTTTGGGGGGCATATACCTTTTATATTCTGATCTATAAAATTGTGTCAGGGATTTTGAATGATTCATGCTGTATAAATGGCAAAGGTTTTGAATCTGCTGGAATTAAAATCTTATGGGAAATGTGTAACAAATTTGACTCATGTAGAATCAATTCATTCATCTTTAGTGATCACATGAGATACAAATTGGGGGGAGGGATCTGGTGAGGAGGTTGACAACTTCTGTCCTGCAGTAAACCATGCAAAGCAAGAAAAACAAATATTTTCAAGAACCTAATGAGCTATCTAACAATACTCCCCTTGGGCCCCTTCCCAAAGGTTTGTGGGGATGCTTCAATTGAAATTTCTTGAAGACCAATGGACCATTAGCATTCTTCTTGGGAATACAAGAACTCTTTACAGGACTATTCCAATCAAATAAAGGAGCCTTCCATGAACTTACGTGCTATACAGCAGCCAGGGGGCACAATAGAAAAATAGGTTCTGTTAATTAGACATATTAAAGGGGTTGTCAAACCAAAACTAACAATTAAGTAGTGGCAGGAGGTGCAAAGAAGAGAAAAAAAACTTACCAACCTTTTGCAAGTTTTGGTGTTCCAGTGGGCCACCATCTCTAATGTTTCATTTCTTCTGGACGGGAAGTTCATTTAACTGGTTGCTACAGCCAATCATTGGCCTCAGTGTCACAAAAAAGTGACACACATCACTGCAGAGACTTAGTGATCACGTTACTGATCTTGCACACATGACCACCAAGGTCAGTGATTGGCTGCAGTGGTCATGTGTAAGGTAATGGCATGTCATCACTTCCATATCTGGGTAGAGGTAAACCTGGATCTACTGGGGTGGCAAGTTGGTCCAGAAGCCAGAAGCCTTTCTTTAGGCTTTTGATGGTGTTGCTATACAGAATCTTCATGAAAATGGGAAGCCATATCCAACCTCCTTTGTTGATAAAATGTGGTGTGCAGTTTCTGGTTAGCATTGCTGAGATAATCTCCTCATAAAGTTGGACTGTACCAGGTATGTACTTCTGGTAAAGCCGGTCAATGTTTGGTTGTGGCTTACACCATTTGTCTGGTTTCTCCTCTAATTAGCTTTTCTAAAGGCTCCTTTACACTAGCCAAGCATTGGCCAGATAAACGCTAGCAAGCATTTGTAGAAACTCTAATTAGCGATTATCTGCTGGTGTGAAGGTGCTGCCGATTACCCAGTGAAAGAGCAAAACACTCGTTCATCGAGTAATATGATTGTTTGTTTGGTCCACTAAATTGTCGTTTACAGCAGATCGTACTTAGCAGTGCAGGAAACAGTCATTGTAACCTATGTGTGGAAGCAAATGGGCAACATTATCTTACTTTGTATACTAACAGGTACTTTGGAAGTTTTAGGATGGAGTCCATTAACCCCTTCAACCCCGGGTCAGTTTTCACCTTCCTGCCCAGGCCATTTTTTGCAAATCTGACATGTGTCACTTTATGTGGTAATAACTTTGGAACGGTTTTACTTATCCAAGCCATTCTGAGATTCTTTTCTCGTCACATATTGTGCTTCACGACAGTAGTAAATTTGTGGCAAAATATTTCATTTTTATTTATAAAAAAAATTCCAAATTTACCAAAAATTTGGAAAAATTAGCAAATTTCAATTTCTCTACTTTCAAAATACATAGTAATACCTCCAAAAATAGTTATTATTTTACATTCCCCATATGTCTACTTTATGTTGGTATCATTTTATAAATGTCATTTTACTTTTTTCGGACGTTAGAAGGCTTAGAAGTTTAGAAGCCATTTTTAAAATTTTCAACAAAATTTCCAAAACCATTTTTTTAAGCACCAATTCAGATTTAAAGTGATTTTGAGGGGCTTACGTAATGGAAACCACCCATAAATGACCGCATTTTAGAAACTACAATCCTCAAATTATAAAAAACTGCTGTTACAAACTTTTTAAACCCTTGATGTGTTCCACAAAAATTAAAGGAGAACTGTTGTCAAAAATTAGAAATATATCTAAAATGTTAAAACATGCAATGTAAGTTTTAGAATTTTTTGTGCTTATAATTTTTTTTTTTACTGTTAAAGAAATTTAGTTAGTTGGTGAACACAATTGTGCTAGGGTTGTATATTTCATTATTAGGTGGTCTCCATCTCCTTATAGACATATCTCTTATATCTTATAATCTCTAAGCTCCAGTAGATGTCACATATGCTTAAAAATAAAAATGACTCATAATCACTTGATATGTCTGTAGGAAAACAGGAACTTAGCAGAAGTTAATATATGCATATGGAATTTCCCAGATAGATGAAGTAATGTGTATCCCATTGGCTGCCATTAACACTTTTTTTGATTTGTTGTTCAATGTATACTTGTATGATTGTGATTGGACATATTAAAATTGATGACAAAGGGGGGTGTGATTACACCAACATGTATTTCTAATAAAATTAGCTCCCTGGGTGTAACCAGGAGAGATCTGCATGATCAGCAATGAGACTGGACGTGCATTTCTTGTGCTGCGGCCGCACCCTCTTACCATGAAGGGGGAAATTTAACATAATTTGAACACCACAGACAACTGAGTATTAAGTCTAATTTGGGACTTATCCTAAATTACATTAACATTGTGGTGCCGAAACGGGAAAAATCCATCAGATATCCAAGGGGACGATCGTGTGAAGAGCTTTGGTCATTATGGCAACTGGGAACTGCACCTTCAAATACACAGGTAAGATATTTTTCTTACTTTGTGCCTTCCTACTTTTCATGACCACTGTTCGAGTATTGTCCTTTTCGGAATCTTTGAGATTTTAAAAGAACACCTCCTTGTCTGTGGTAGTATGAATGGAATGTGTCTGAAACCTAGGTGTATGATGAGAGTGACGGAGATTGCCTGTGTTTTATAATATGCCGTGAGAGAAATTAAGGAACTGGGAAAAAGAGGAAGTTAGAATATCAAGAAAGAGATTTATTTCAATGCCTGCATTTAGTTAGTATTTAAAGTGCCCATCTCTGTGATATCTGCAGATACCCAACACCAACCCAATCTCTGCAAGAACTGTTTGATGTGAGCGGAGTTGGAAGCCCAGTCCAGGACTGGGAGGATCGGTCTGCAAGAACTGTTTGATGTGAGCAGACCGATGATCCTGCAAGAACTGTTTGATGTGAGCAGGTGGTGAGGCGAATCAGGGTATTCACGCGTGGTGGGAGAAGGGACGGATCCACTCTTCTCCAATGGGATCAGGTAGTCAAAAGGCTCTGAAAAAGGGGCGCCCCTCAAGGAGGGAGGTGACTGCAGTGGATATCATAGAGAGGCAGAAGAGGAGGAAAGGCAGTGAGAGGTATAAGCAGAATATTCAAAAGAGCAGGCATGTCAAGAGATGAGAAATCTGGAAATCTAGATGGTTTAAATCTGGAAAGTTCCACAGTGAGAGAAGCAGTGGTTCAAAGGTGGCATAAAGAGAATGATGGAGAAAGAATTGGGAAGGGAACACATATATGTATGTATATATGTTTTTACTTTTAAAAAAAGCAAAGGAAAGAGTTAAACATGAGTGGAGTGAAAAAAGAGGAAGTACTGGCTGCTGCTTTGAGAGGGACTTAAACGGCATTTTCTTTGTCTTCCGTCTCTTGTGGGGTCCCCGATAGTCATAAATGTATCATTTCTGTAGAAGAGGAGGATGAACCGCGAAGAATCAGATTCTTATCAAAATCTGATTATTTGATAACATAGAATTGCAGTAGTTCCCATTTCAGATATTGTTTTGGCAGATGTGGTAGTATTTGAAAGAAGATGTGTCAGTATATACTGCTGTCATTAGTGATTAGTAAAAAAAAACCTCTATCTTTAAAGGAAAAAATTATTAAGTGTTTATTAATTATTACGTTTCAAAACTTTTGGTTTGCTTGAGTATGCTTGGCTTCTTTCCCAGACTTTGCGGTTCATGAAAAAGAGGAAGTATGGATAATGCCTGTTTCTTTTGAAAGTAGATTTTTTTTTATAAGAATTTAAGGTTAAGGTATCGATAATAATATCCAGGAAAGGAAAAAATTAGAATTGAGTCAAAAGAAAATCCACGTGGTAATAGATGAGCTCATTCTTACATTTGATATTATGTGCACATTATTTTTCATTTTGTTTGTTTGCAAACTAAAGATTTTGTGAGTTTTATTTTGCAGCCCGAATTAATGGATGTCAAGGAAGCCTGTTGTTTTTCCCAAATGTTTAATTTGGTGGGGATTGTGCCTAATCTGTTTTTTAGGAGTGAAGAAAAAGACCAAGAAATCCTAATATATTTGGCAGATCTGCATAAAATATAATTTTCATTGATTTTGTGCTGAAAACTTTTCATGGAGTCATGCATATATTTTTTTGAGTTTTTATTGGAGCTCCAATGCATACTGTATTTGTTTGTGTGTGAAGTGTGTGATGGGCCCGTGTCTGTCTTTGTTTGTAATCATTATATGTTTCATGTTACACATCTAGCTAGAAATGATCAAAAAAAGAGAAGTTACATTTTGCCATACGACAGAGGGTGTGGTGAGTGACGTAGAATTATATTATACATAGACAGCCTCTTGTGTTCCTCCCTAAACACGTATAGTGTGATATGTCACTAGAGTTGGAGAAAGAGAAAAAAAAAATGAAATTGGTTCATTTAATTTTAACAAGTCGCATAAGCGTGCAAGTGGGAAAAAAAAATAAGACAATAAGATTGGTTTGTTTTAAAAAACGTTATTAATATGTGGTATTCAGACAAGTGTGTTTATAAGAGGTCTGTAAGCAAAATCATCAAATAAGCATAATAATATGTGGTTAAATCAAGTGGAATGTCTGAAGTAACTGTGTCACCAAATATTTCATCTGTCAATGAAAACTAGATGATAGATAAGGTTTTCCGATCGGTTTTTATTTTCTGATTATTTTGTTTTATTTTCTGAACATGATGGGAGCATTTGATTGGTTTGAAAAAAAAAGTAACAGCATTTGAAAAGTATTAAGAGAATTGTTTTATAACAGTCATGTGGGCCATGAACACGGAGATCTGGAGGAGATACAACACTTTGAGCATCTTGAGTTTACAGAAGATTTTCAGCATTTTGATAGGAGGTTGAGTTACCAGACTACATAAAGGTTTAGATGTCATATGAACTACGGAGCAAGTACATTCAGATCTGATTTGTTTATGATGACTTTGTCAAATATTGAGTTTTCTCTCATAGATGGTATAGATGGATCACACAGAAGACAGGATATGCTGTCAGTGCCTAAACTGATGTTGTCACCTAAATACCACTCCCTTCTGTAATGTGAGTACAGGAGGTAGAGCTGAAGGCACTCACTGAGGCTGGTAAGATGGTTGTGGTCAGATAACTAATATTCATATAGATTTCATATATGCCTTTGGTATCTTCCATGATTATGGTCTGATCTGGGGGAGCAGAGGTTTTGTTGGATCCATGGGAAACCCATGAAGAGTGCTGAGTGTGTGAGAGTTGTTTTATGCCCTGATGCTGTCCAGAAGAAGAAAAAAAGAAAAAAGACAACAAGTTGGGAGATTAAACTGCTATAACTGCAGACCTCCAGCCAATACCTGAAGCCAACCTAAGGTTTACGTGACTCGGTCAACCCAAGCACAGAAGACCTTTAAAGTAAGAGCAAGGAGTGATAACAAGTAGAGATGAGCGAGTAGTGTTCGATCGAGCCGGTATTCGATCGAATACTACGCTATTCGGCATACTCGATTTCAATCGAGTATAACGGCGATGGCGCACTTAGAATTCGTTTCCCCTCCCACCTTCCCTGGCGCTCTTTTTCCACCAATCAACATGCAGGGGGGGTATGACAGGCACGCTGAGCACGCTGGCAGCGCGAAAACAGCGTCTACATGGATTGGCTGGAAAAACCATGTGACCTCGAATATTAAAAACTCAGCTCTTCCTGCTCGTACGCATATGCTGCGTGAACTTAGTCAGGGACAGAGGCTGGAGAAGGGACAGACAGGTTTTAGCAGTTGGACAGGCAGGAGCGTGATTAAAAGCCCTTATCAGGGCTACTATAGTGCACTACAGTGATAGCTTTACTACAAGATACACTTTACAGAGAACGGCTGCCGTATTCAGGGATAGCTGCTGGAGTAGGGACAGAGAGAGGCATTAGTGGTGTATTAGGTGCTCTGCTACATACCAAACTATATTTGGCACTACTGTTCAGCGTTCTTTTTGGCTGAAAAACCCTGTTATATAACTTGTGTGTATATGCACCATCTGATCTGGCAGTATACGGCTGTGAATTTTATTTTATTTTTTTTAAATACAGTTTATTTGGCTCTAGTGTTCTGGGTTCTGTGTGCCTGCAATACCCTTTTTGTATACCAGGTGTAAAATACCCACCGTCTGTTAAGTTAGTAAACGGCTGTGTACCTTGAAATATACAATATCTAGGCCATTTTAATAGGCCACTGTACTGTGCGTTCTCTTGTTAAATTATTTCACATACCTGGTGTAAATACCCACCGTCTGTTCAGTTACTACACGGCTGTGTACCTTGAAATATACAATATCTAGGCATTTTAATAGGCCACTGTACTGTGCGTTCTCTTGCTAAATTATCTCACATACCTGGTGTAAATACCCACCGTCTGTTCTGTTACTACACGGCTGTGTACCTTGAAATATACAATATCTAGGCATTTTAATAGGCCACTGTACTGTGCGTTCTCTTGCTAAATTATCTCACATACCTGGTGTAAATACCCACCGTCTGTTCAGTTACTACACGGCTGTGTACCTTGAAATATACAATATCTAGGCATTTTAATAGGCCACTGTACTGTGCGTTCTCTTGCTAAATTATCTCACATACCTGGTGTAAATACCCACCGTCTGTTCAGTTACTACACGGCTGTGTACCTTGAAATATACAATATCTAGGCCATTTAATAGGCCACTGTACTGTGCGTTCTCTTGCTAAATTATCTCACATACCTGGTGTAAATACCCACCGTCTGTTCTGTTACTACACGGCTGTGTACCTTGAAATATACAATATCTAGGCATTTTAATAGGCCACTGTACTGTGCGTTCTCTTGCTAAATTATCTCACATACCTGGTGTAAATACCCACCGTCTGTTCAGTTACTACACGGCTGTGTACCTTGAAATATACAATATCTAGGCATTTTAATAGGCCACTGTACTGTGCGTTCTCTTGCTAAATTATCTCACATACCTGGTGTAAATACCCACCGTCTGTTCAGTTACTACACGGCTGTGTACCTTGAAATATACAATATCTAGGCATTTTAATAGGCCACTGTACTGTGCGTTCTCTTGCTAAATTATCTCACATACCTGGTGTAAATACCCACCGTCTGTTCAGTTACTACACGGCTGTGTACCTTGAAATATACAATATCTAGGCATTTTAATAGGCCACTGTACTGTGCGTTCTCTTGCTAAATTATCTCACATACCTGGTGTAAATACCCACCGTCTGTTCAGTTACTACACGGCTGTGTACCTTGAAATATACAATATCTAGGCATTTTAATAGGCCACTGTACTGTGCGTTCTCTTGCTAAATTATCTCACATACCTGGTGTAAATACCCACCGTCTGTTCTGTTACTACACGGCTGTGTACCTTGAAATATACAATATCTAGGCATTTTAATAGGCCACTGTACTGTGCGTTCTCTTGCTAAATTATCTCACATACCTGGTGTAAATACCCACCGTCTGTTCAGTTACTACACGGCTGTGTACCTTGAAATATACAATATCTAGGCCATTTAATAGGCCACTGTACTGTGCGTTCTCTTGCTAAATTATCTCACATACCTGGTGTAAATACCCACCGTCTGTTCAGTTACTACACGGCTGTGTACCTTGAAATATACAATATCTAGGCATTTTAATAGGCCACTGTACTGTGCGTTCTCTTGCTAAATTATCTCACATACCTGGTGTAAATACCCACCGTCTGTTCAGTTACTACACGGCTGTGTACCTTGAAATATACAATATCTAGGCATTTTAATAGGCCACTGTACTGTGCGTTCTCTTGCTAAATTATCTCACATACCTGGTGTAAATACCCACCGTCTGTTCAGTTACTACACGGCTGTGTACCTTGAAATATACAATATCTAGGCATTTTAATAGGCCACTGTACTGTGCGTTCTCTTGCTAAATTATCTCACATACCTGGTGTAAATACCCACCGTCTGTTCTGTTACTACACGGCTGTGTACCTTGAAATATACAATATCTAGGCATTTTAATAGGCCACTGTACTGTGCGTTCTCTTGCTAAATTATCTCACATACCTGGTGTAAATACCCACCGTCTGTTCAGTTACTACACGGCTGTGTACCTTGAAATATACAATATCTAGGCATTTTAATAGGCCACTGTACTGTGCGTTCTCTTGCTAAATTATCTCACATACCTGGTGTAAATACCCACCGTCTGTTCAGTTACTACACGGCTGTGTACCTTGAAATATACAATATCTAGGCATTTTAATAGGCCACTGTACTGTGCGTTCTCTTGCTAAATTATCTCACATACCTGGTGTAAATACCCACCGTCTGTTCTGTTACTACACGGCTGTGTACCTTGAAATATACAATATCTAGGCCATTTTAATAGGCCACTGTACTGTGCGTTCTCTTGCTAAATTATCTCACATACCTGGTGTAAATACCCACCGTCTGTTCAGTTACTACACGGCTGTGTACCTTGAAATATACAATATCTAGGCATTTTAATAGGCCACTGTACTGTGCGTTCTCTTGCTAAATTATCTCACATACCTGGTGTAAATACCCACCGTCTGTTCAGTTACTACACGGCTGTGTACCTTGAAATATACAATATCTAGGCATTTAATAGGCCACTGTACTGTGCGTTCTCTTGTTAAATTATCTCACATACCTGGTGTAAATACCCACCGTCTGTTCAGTTACTACACGGCTGTGTACCTTGAAATATACAATATCTAGGCATTTTAATAGGCCACTGTACTGTGCGTTCTCTTGCTAAATTATCTCACATACCTGGTGTAAATACCCACCGTCTGTTCTGTTACTACACGGCTGTGTACCTTGAAATATACAATATCTAGGCATTTTAATAGGCCACTGTACTGTGCGTTCTCTTGCTAAATTATCTCACATACCTGGTGTAAATACCCACCGTCTGTTCAGTTACTACACGGCTGTGTACCTTGAAATATACAATATCTAGGCATTTTAATAGGCCACTGTACTGTGCGTTCTCTTGCTAAATTATCTCACATACCTGGTGTAAATACCCACCGTCTGTTCAGTTACTACACGGCTGTGTACCTTGAAATATACAATATCTAGGCATTTAATAGGCCACTGTACTGTGCGTTCTCTTGCTAAATTATCTCACATACCTGGTGTAAATACCCACCGTCTGTTCAGTTACTACACGGCTGTGTACCTTGAAATATACAATATCTAGGCCATTTTAATAGGCCACTGTACTGTGCGTTCTCTTGCTAAATTATCTCACATACCTGGTGTAAATACCCACCGTCTGTTCAGTTACTACACGGCTGTGTACCTTGAAATATACAATATCTAGGCATTTTAATAGGCCACTGTACTGTGCGTTCTCTTGCTAAATTATCTCACATACCTGGTGTAAATACCCACCGTCTGTTCAGTTACTACACGGCTGTGTACCTTGAAATATACAATATCTAGGCATTTTAATAGGCCACTGTACTGTGCGTTCTCTTGCTAAATTATCTCACATACCTGGTGTAAATACCCACCGTCTGTTCAGTTACTACACGGCTGTGTACCTTGAAATATACAATATCTAGGCATTTTAATAGGCCACTGTACTGTGCGTTCTCTTGCTAAATTATCTCACATACCTGGTGTAAATACCCACCGTCTGTTCAGTTACTACACGGCTGTGTACCTTGAAATATACAATATCTAGGCATTTTAATAGGCCACTGTACTGTGCGTTCTCTTGCTAAATTATCTCACATACCTGGTGTAAATACCCACCGTCTGTTCAGTTACTACACGGCTGTGTACCTTGAAATATACAATATCTAGGCCATTTTAATAGGCCACTGTACTGTGCGTTCTCTTGCTAAATTATCTCACATACCTGGTGTAAATACCCACCGTCTGTTCAGTTACTACACGGCTGTGTACCTTGAAATATACAATATCTAGGCATTTTAATAGGCCACTGTACTGTGCGTTCTCTTGCTAAATTATCTCACATACCTGGTGTAAATACCCACCGTCTGTTCAGTTACTACACGGCTGTGTACCTTGAAATATACAATATCTAGGCATTTTAATAGGCCACTGTACTGTGCGTTCTCTTGCTAAATTATCTCACATACCTGGTGTAAATACCCACCGTCTGTTCAGTTACTACACGGCTGTGTACCTTGAAATATACAATATCTAGGCATTTTAATAGGCCACTGTACTGTGCGTTCTCTTGCTAAATTATCTCACATACCTGGTGTAAATACCCACCGTCTGTTCTGTTACTACACGGCTGTGTACCTTGAAATATACAATATCTAGGCCATTTAATAGGCCACTGTACTGTGCGTTCTCTTGCTAAATTATCTCACATACCTGGTGTAAATACCCACCGTCTGTTCAGTTACTACACGGCTGTGTACCTTGAAATATACAATATCTAGGCATTTTAATAGGCCACTGTACTGTGCGTTCTCTTGCTAAATTATCTCACATACCTGGTGTAAATACCCACCGTCTGTTCAGTTACTACACGGCTGTGTACCTTGAAATATACAATATCTAGGCATTTTAATAGGCCACTGTACTGTGCGTTCTCTTGCTAAATTATCTCACATACCTGGTGTAAATACCCACCGTCTGTTCAGTTACTACACGGCTGTGTACCTTGAAATATACAATATCTAGGCATTTTAATAGGCCACTGTACTGTGCGTTCTCTTGTTAAATTATCTCACATACCTGGTGTAAATACCCACCGTCTGTTCAGTTACTACACGGCTGTGTACCTTTGAAATATACAATATCTAGGCATTTTAATAGGCCACTGTACTGTGCGTTCTCTTGTTAAATTATCTCACATACCTGGTGTAAATACCCACCGTCTGTTCAGTTACTACACGGCTGTGTACCTTGAAATATACAATATCTAGGCATTTTAATAGGCCACTGTACTGTGCGTTCTCTTGCTAAATTATCTCACATACCTGGTGTAAATACCCACCGTCTGTTCAGTTACTACACGGCTGTGTACCTTGAAATATACAATATCTAGGCATTTTAATAGGCCACTGTACTGTGCGTTCTCTTGCTAAATTATCTCACATACCTGGTGTAAATACCCACCGTCTGTTCAGTTACTACACGGCTGTGTACCTTGAAATATACAATATCTAGGCATTTTAATAGGCCACTGTACTGTGCGTTCTCTTGCTAAATTAT
>ONZH01015560.1:0-105846 GCA_900303285.1 Rhinella marina | reverse complement strand
GTCTCACCTCTTGGGCCTCCACAAAATTTTATTTTTCAAGGTCTCACCTCTTGGGCCTCCACAAAAAATTTTATCAAGGTCTCACCTCTTGGGCCTAAACAAAATTTTTAACAGGTCTCACCTCTTGGGCCTCCACAAAATTTTCCATGAGCCTCTGGCCAGCCCACGGCCTCTTCCTGCCTTTTGCGGTCCTACGCATCCCTCAACATCCCCAGTGCTTTACCTGCTAGACATGACACTGGGCCAGGTCGTATCACTGACATCTCAAGCGCCAACAATTTGGGCATTTTAAGGCTTCTGCATGTGTTTGAGTTGTTTTTACATTTTAAAGAAGACATGTCTGACCACATCTCACACACACACACACAATGACAATTAGGGGTGGGGTCTATTTGCTTTCCCCTTTGCCTATGCCATCTGTGGTTGTCATAGGCAACGTGATTTTAAGGGGTGCAGAATTTCATCTTCTTTTTTGTCTAGTTTGGCTTGGGGTCCCTGGCAATGTAGAGGAAAGAAGGTTTCCTTGTATGGTCTCACTTTACAGAGAGGTTATATTGTCTTTGGAGTGTATTGTTGAGAGGCTGTGATAGTGGCGTAATAGTGCGACTTGGGCGCGTTATATGCACCCAGACATGCTTCCCCTGCTGTCCCAGTTGCATTCCAGCAGTGTTGGCATCCTTTTCTGAGGATTCAGGGTGGACTTGGTGACCTCCAAGTGGTCGAATTGAGATTTCCAAGTGGCGAGCATTTTTTTCCCATAGACTATAATGGGATTCGATAGTCGGTCGAATAGTCGAATTTCGCAGGTCTATTCGAATCGAATTTCGAACTTTCGAATATTTCACTACTCGCTCATCTCTAATTATTACCTTTCTACTTGCCAAAGAGATGTGACCCGACACAGTCTGGCACTGTCAACACTAACTGGACAATGTCCATGTGATGGGACAAATCCCAACTGTCAACACCCAACTGTCCACTTATTCATAGAATTCTAGGAAAAATTACAGAGAAATATTACAATGTAGAGTTTTTAAAGAAGATGCTTCAGAATTCTTATTTCACAAAAATACCCATATTTACTAAAACAGACAAATCAAAAGAGCTGACAGGTCATCTTTATGTACAGTACAATTGACAAAACCATATCCTTTTTAAATATCTAAATTACCGTAGATCTCTATGGAGTTCACATTGGGAGGATCATGCATAGGGAATTGTTTTCAGCACATTATTATCACAAGAACTCAGCTACTTTATAATGTTGTGTTATATGTCATGTCCGATTTACAGTAGTTTTGTGTTGAACATGGAAAAGTAATTAGCTTCCTATAACCAGACTTGATGAAAAAGTCATACTTGTTGACTAGCTGAACAACTACACAAAGAAATGTTTATTTCTAGTGGATGATGTGTACTATTACTGCACTAGGAATATGTTAAAGGGAATCTGTCACCATGATCCTGGACTATTATCTGCAGTGCTACATAATTAGTACTGCAGATAATGAGTGCAGACTTTTGCTATTTTCCTATAGTTCCCCATTTCCCAATTTTGGTTGTATACTTCCTTTAAAGGGGTTGGCAAGCCCCGCCAGTTGACTGGGCCTGTAAAGGGGAGCCTACTCATCTGCTTCCCAGCACCAGCTCTCCTCCTCCAGGCCTGTGATGCTCCGCTGGGCTCCCTCACTGAAAACATCTGGTTTGATACCGCCTGCAACCAATTATTGTATCATGACACAAGGGGATCTGATCACCGCTGCAGCCAGTGATTGGCTGCAGATGGCATCAAATTGGATGTTTTCAGCGAGGGAGCCCAGCAGGTCATCATAAGCCTGGAGAGCCAGTGCCAAGAAGCAGGTAAGTAAACTTCCATTTGCCGGTAAAGCCAAGTGAAGGCGGGGTGTTCCAGCCCCCCAATTCTTGCACAACCTATTTACATCTTAAGGCTACATGCACACGACAGTATGTGTTTTGCGGTCTGCAAATTGCGGATCCGCAAAAAAAAAACGGATGACATCCGTATGGCATCCGTGTTTCCGTTTTTTTTTGCGGATCCATTGTAACAATGCCTATCCTTGTCCGCAAAACGGACAAGAATAGGACATGTTCTATTTTTTTTGCGGGGCTACGGAACGGACATACTGATGCGGATAGCACATGGTGTGCTGTCCGCATTTTTTGCTGACCCATTGAAATGAATGGGTCCGCATCCTATCCGCAAAAAAAACGGAACGGACACGGAAACAAAATACGTTCGTGTGCATGAGGCCTTAGGATGAGGCCCTTGACATATCATCATCTATGATGGGGAATTTTGTGTAAAACAACACATGGGGGAAATTTATCAATAACAGTGCTTTGTGTGCTGGTCTTGGTATCACTTGCACTGCTGGAAGATGCACCACATTTATGGGCATGCCTTATTATAAATTAGATGCATCTTCCAGCAGTTTGTGTGCCTAAACAGAAACCTACTCCAGCTCAGAGCTGCCATAGATTTCTGGCTTAGTTTGCACCAGAAAACTGGCATAAATAAAGATGCATTTTTCTCCACTACTGACCACACCCCTTTCTCACCCTTGTTACGCCCCCTTTTGGAAAAGTGGCAAGGGCAACGTAAAAAGAGGCTATTGCGACTTCCCCCCCCCCAAAAAAAAAGTTGCATTTAAAAAGTCATACAACAAACATACAACATACAACTTACAACTTTTTAAAGCCACTTTTCTGGTGCAAGGAACCCTCCTGAATATATTATATGTTTATCTTTCTTAAACACAGATGAAAACAATTTTTACTTATGAAACTGTACAGACCATCTATTCTTAAACACAGATGAAAACAATTTTTACTTATGAAACTGTACAGACCATCTATTGTTCACTGGCATCTAAAAGCTCACCATACACATCAGATTAATGTGTGATCACAGATGTAGACAGAATCAGGCTACTGTCTGTGTATGAAACATCCCACCTGTCCTCCAAGGTCTACCACTGCAAGTATGCTGGATTTTAAAATATGTCTTGCAAAGGCTCAGCCCCTTCTATCTATTGAAGTGAAAGAGCATCAGATGAACCCTATTAAAACAGGCACACTGTCAGGTAGGGTTGATCCTGCTGAATATACCTGCTAAAATTATACCTGTCTTGCGAAAATCAGTGGCATTCCCACGATAAAATACTTTTGTTCTGAGGGTTTCAATGCAAAGGTGGGTGGAACCTAGCCCCTCGGTGCACCTTCAGCCATGCTTTGAAGCCTCATTTGCATAAATAATTGCATAAATAATAAAATATTTTTTTCTTAGGAATGCCTTGACTGATTTTCACAAGATAGGTTTTAATCAACAGGATCAAACATACTCAACGGTATGCATTGTTTAATAGGGTTGATCTTGTGAACAAGTGCTCTTTAAAGGGAATCTGAGGGCAGCATAAAGTATTGACTCCAGCACCGTGCCCTATCCTGATTAACTTGTAGTTCTTTTCATTAAATTAATGTTTATTGGCTGCAGCACAAGCCTGCGCTGGAGTCCTCTCAATGATTAGTGCTTGGTATTTATGAGCTGCTGGATCCCCTAGCCCAGTAATGGCTAACCTCCGGCATTTCAGCATGCTCCATTCATTTCTGTGGAGTCTGAGAACAGCCAAGCAAGTGTACATCTTTAGAGTTGTAGTTTTACCACAGCTGGAGTGCCAGAGGTTAGACATCACAGCTCTACCCCATCCATCACTGATTGACAGCATTCTCCCTATGCATGGTATAATTCTGACAATCAGTCATGAAAGGGTTTTGGAGCCCGCCACCCATGAATATAAAGACTATAGTGCTGGATCACGCTGCTACTGATAAACAGTGATTTTATAAAATTTTACTTCAAGATAACCAGTAGGTGACACAGTTCAGATAGGGCAGAATAATCCTGGAGAAAGATTACCTTTGAAATGTATGCTTGAAGGTGGCATGCTATACCAAAGTTTACCGCTTGGATTCACTCCCTGTCATATAGCTGTCACTCTCCATGGAAATTAATAGGTCATATAGGGAATATCAAGCTGTTACAATAAAATCAGCAGAAAACCCCTTTAATTTCCGATAAAACAAAATAGAATTCATGACACGCAGCCTACAGCACTTCATTCAAGAGCAAACATACAGTATATACAATTAGCCAAACCCGCAATTAGTTTCAGACTTCCCCAGCAGAAAATGAGTGAATTAAGAACTTGAGTAGTGTTAATTAACCTTCCCAAGATTCTGATTCTTTATCTTGTGCAAGGAAACCTCCTCGCCTTGTGATAGGCCATTTCTGCTGGATCTGTAGCAATGAAAAGAGTTTATAAAAATTCATCTAACAAACTGCAGAGATTAGACGTCTAAGGTGGTGTTATTCCTATTGATTTGCTGTTGTATTTGTACTGAACGGTAAAGAGCAGACATACTGAAAATCAATTGGATGCTGCTTTCTTCCCACTCTGTCCACGGTGTGCCTCAGAATGAAATGCTTATATCATTTTTATGATGTGTCTATGCCAGGGAAGAGTGAGCCAGGAGATTAAGCATTTCATCGGACTTAACTGGGCCACTGACCAGCACCTGCTTTATTGTATCCTTCAGAGTTGCAGGGTTTAAACATTACAACGGCGATTTCCTTGAAACTGTATTGCAGGTATTATTTGGAAAGAGATCCCTCTACTTTAGTGCTATACAAAGTACATAGTCAGATTTACCTGCTGCTATTGCAAGCGTGTACTCATCAGATAAGTATTGTTTTGTGGAAGCAGCCAGAGAAGATATTTGATCTTTAAAACCTACTACATTTGTTGGGTAGTAGACATAAAGGTATATTAGACACCCTGACACTGCAAGTGGTTGTCGATTCCCTCCCGGCAGTCGCCTGCACACCAGTGGACACTGCTGCTATTGCATGCAGACATGTCCTCCACAGCATGAGGAGTAGCAATCACTATGTCATCGCTCGTCCCCATGCAGGACAGTGGTGTGCCGGCAGCAGAAACTGATTACACATCACGGTCTGCCATCGGTAAATCCAGATCTTTCAGCATGCATACGCTCGTTCACCGGGCAATTTCAGGAGGTATTAGACTGCCCCATAATAACTAATGAGAATTACTATGAACACTCTTTAGTAATTATCGGGCAGAAGATGCCCATCTACTATACCCAAAAATAATGAAATGGTTTGGTTGAAAAAAAGTCCAAGTTCTGCCAGAGTACTGAAACTTTACTCACTTTTATAAATACTCTACAAAGATGTGCAAGGAAACTTTCTCAATCTCTTCTGTACCTTCAATAACCCTGGCAAGACAGTCTCCAAACATGGAGCATTGGTCCTTTAAGAAGGCACTTTAGTAATTCTCATGTCAGTAAAGGAACCTACCACATACACAAGATTTAAAAAAAAATAATTGGCACCAAATATTGTTGGGGCAAAAATTAAACCTATTTTTTGTTTTTGCTTCAATATTTAAAGTAGTTCATCTCTCATTAGAGACAAGCCTGTTTTGCTTGGGGAAGCAATGACATACTAGAACATTTCCCTGTAATATGGACATATTTCTGGAAAAAATGGGTAAGTGGTGAATCCTTACCATTTATACCAATCAGCCAAAACAATGAAATCAGGTGAAACAAAATTATGTTCTGTCAATGGCATCTGACAAAAGATGGAATATATTAGGCATCTAGTGAATATTCAGTTCTATAAGCTGATTTCGAAAGCAGGAAAAATGGGCAAGTGTAAGAATCTGAGTGACTTTGAAAAGGGCAGCATTGTGATGACTAGGTGACTGGGTCACAGCATCTCTAAAATGATAGGACTTGTTAGGTGATTGCTTTATGTAGTTGATTGTACCTTCCAAAATTGGTCCAAAAAAGGACAACTGATTAATGAACAGGTTCATTGGCACCCAAAGAAGCTTTTGGGGAGTGAAAGCAAGCCTGTCAGATCTGATCCCATAGAAAAGATACTGTAGCACAAGTTACTGAAATGGATAGTGCGAGCCATGATTTAAAATTTATCAAACACACACAGTGCAGCAGAGCTTGCTGCATACTGTATATGCATGCTATACAGATTCCTGTCTACTGCCTAAAACACCTACAATAAGGCATGTCAGAGTCAGAACTGGACCATGGAGCAATGGAAAAAGATGGACTAGTTTGGTCAATCACATTTTCTTTTACATCATCTGGACAGACGGTTGCATGTTTGTCACTTAACTGGGCACCAGGATGCACAGTAGGAAGAAGGAAAGCCAGTGGAGACAATGTAATGCTTTGGGCAATTTTTGTCGAGAGACTTCGAGTCTTGGCGTTCAAGAGCATGCTACGTGACAAGTATCACATACATGACACTATGTGCTACTTGACAAGTACCATGCTACATGGCAAGTGCCACTAATCTTAACATTGTTTCAGACTAAGTCCTTCCTTTTATGGTATTTCATAATACCTTTCAGCAGGACATATGCCATGTCACACTGGAAAAATTGTTCAGGACCGGTTTAAGGAACAAGACAAATAATTCAAGTTATTGCAGTTGCAGACAGAAGTGAGCCTCTAGGACTAACGGCAATGCCCTTTTTGCTCCTAGAGGCTCATTTGCATATACTAAAATATCATTTTTCTCAGTAAGGCCTTGTTCACACCTCAGTTTTTTGATCAGTTATTTCCATCAGTTATTGTGAGCCAAAACCAGGTGCGGCTCTAAACACAGAAGAGGTGCAGATCTTTTCATGATACCTTATCTCTGTGTAGCCTCCACTCCTGGCCTCCACAAAAACTGATGGAAATAACTGATCAAATAACTGATGTGTGAACAAGGCCTAATGCAGACACATATGAACATGGGACCAACACAGATGCCTTCAGCTGCCAAGTACACATGTAACAGGTCAGCCGGTTTCATATTTACAAATCTGCTGACAGATGTCCTTTAAGAAGAAGAAAAAAAAAGTTTTCTAAAAAAAATACCTTCAGGATAGGTGAAAGAACATTGGGGCACATTTATTAAGATAGGCGTTTTAGATCCATGGATCTGCCGAAGGTATGAAGAGGCACAGGCGCCAATTCTAAATGTGCGGTCTTACATATAGACCTTTTTCTATGCCTAAAGCAGGCATAGAAAATGGTGAATGAGATGGGCTGGTACACCGCCCATGCCACGCTCAAAAATTTAGTCCTGGTGTGTGCGGGGCGAAGTCACAGATAGCAGCACAAATAACCATTGCGCCGCTATCTGCACTTGAAATACACCTAATATAGGCATATTTCAGCATAGTAAATGACCCCCTATTAACAATGGTTTAAAACTGCAGTATTTTTGTCTATTTTCTTATAATTTACTGGTTGTATCTGATATTGTATTCTACCCTTTGTAATTCCTTCTCTTCTTATCCTATAGAAAAATGTTCATGTTTATTCCCAGGGAACCTAATTACTTCATTGGAGTCTTTAACATTTTATCTCCTTACAGAATGTACTACTTTTTTATATCAACACTACGTAGATCATTTCAGAACTCGGTGTACATACCAGTATCGAAAGGGATGACTAACAAGCTCTCACACAAATCTAGGCACTTGTTACCAATGTTCACATAAAATGCCCTTCTAGAATGAAAGAGAGTTGTAGATTAAGCAATGCTGGCATGGTGCCCACATCCCCTAATAAAAATTAAGAAATTGATTTTCCTTTGTTTGCCTCACAGGACTTGGCTCCCTTTTATGAGAGTGTAAATCCAATGTATCCCTAAGCAGAAAAAAAAACTAAAAAAAAACAATGCTATCTGTTCTGCTTTCACTCACTCGGGTTTATGAAGCTTAATTTACAGTATATGCTAGCATGAAGCACTGCTGGGTACAAATCACTATTTCATTGCATTTCCTATAACATACAGTATGTTGATGACAGGCTTAACAGATAAATAGACATCAAGACATACTGAGGTTTATAGCCTAACTTTTTTTTATTTTATGTGTGTGTATGAATACAATGTTCAGAAATGTACATTTCAGAATGTAGTTACTATCCATTTTTGAAAAAAGTATATAAAGATATAAAATTTGTCAGAAAATAAATTGATGCTAATTTAGACTTGACACTGTAAAATTGTGCCCAATTTATCATAGAGGTTGATTAATGATAAATGTGGTGCACCTTTGGACGGTCTAGTCTAAGTTTGTACCACCACTTAGGTGGCTGTGATAGAATTTTGGTGCACACTGGCATATCTAAAGCCATAACCCACTGTTAGCTTACACCACTGATGCTAAACCAAGTTTCCTTGTTTAATAAAATAAAATGTAGGTACTGTATGGCCTATGAGCAAGAATTCTGGAGCTTTTACAATAGTAAATCTGCCCTTTAGTGTATGAAAATATCATATTTCAAAAAGAATACCATGGCACTCTTGTAGGCAAGCAGTGTTACTTGTCTTTATTCAAAGGTGCTCCAAAATGTTCATTTAAAATTTTGGATCACCTTTGAATAAAGACAAGAAACACTGCTTGCATATAAGAGTCCCATGGTATTCTTTTTAAATTACTGATGGAGTATTCCTACCATTGAGCACCAACTAGTCTGCTCTGGGTGCTGACCAATCTTTTCACTACTGAAAATAACTAGTGATGATCGAGCACCTCGATGTTTGGGTGCTCGGGTGCTCTGGCCGAACACTAGGTGGTGCTCGAGTGCTCGGCCGAGCACCCAAGTATAATGGAAGTCAATGGGAGAAGACCAGGCACCCCCTGCTCTGCAGAGGGGAGGGAGTATGGTTCATAGGGAAACGTCATAAAATGGGGGAAACACCACTGAAATGGTTAGGGAACAGCATGGGGAGGATGTGTGGATGCATCTTGTAATCGGTGTTGCCTAATATGCGTATAACGCGAGGGTCACGGGAAAGGCAGCATAGCATGAAGTCAGCCATGTGTGCCAGAGTCCCAACAGACAAGGCTTCGCTCTCCCCACCAGGAGCATGACTCTCAATATCCTCCTCATCCTCTTCCTCCTCTTCAGCCCATCCACGCCGAAAAGATGGTGTAAATGTGGTATGGCTACCCTGTGTAGCGGTGACAACCGTCTTCTACTCCTCCTCCTCCTCCAATTGGCACTGAGAAGACGAATCAAGGGTGGTCTGGCTATCACCCTGTGTAGGGTCTTCCCCCATTTCCACATGCAGAGCATCAGCCTTTATTGTGAACAGCGGGCTTTTTAGTAGACACAGAAGTGGGATGGTTACGATCATAATTGCATTATCGCCGCTCACCATCTGTGTAGATTCATCAAAGTTGCGTAACACCTCACAGAGGTCAGACATCAATGCCCACTCGTCGCCTGTGAAGAGCAAAAGCTGACTAGAAAGGCACCAACCGTGTTGCAGCTGGTGTTCTACTACTGCTCTCTGCTGCTCACAAAGCCTGCCCAACATGTGGAAGGTGGAATTCCATCGTGTGCTCAGGTAGCACAGCAGTCTTTGAGCCAGCAACTGAAAGCGCTGCCTCAGCGTTGCCAGGCCGGCTGAAGCTGTCAATGACTTGTGGAAATGGGCACACAGGCGACACACCTTCACCAGTAGCTGAGGCAAATTGGGGTAGGTTTTCAGAAGCCGCTGAACCACTAAGTTGAATACATGGGCCAGGCATGGTATGTGTGGGAGGTTGGCAAGCTCCAAAGCCGCTACCAAGTTGCGGCCATTATCGGATACAACCATCCCTGGCTATAGGTTGACTGGCGAGAGCCACAGCTCAGCCTGTTCCCTTATGCCATGCCACAGCTCTGCGGCGGTGTGCTGTTTAACACCCAGGCAAATAAGCTTCAGCTGCTGTTGCAGCTTACCGACTGCTGTGCTACACTGCTTCCAGGTACTGACAGAAGTCTGATTGGTGCTGCAAGATGGCAATTCTGCATGGGAAGAAGTGGAGGAGGAGGTGGAGGAAGAGAAGAAGGGGTTGCAGCCGCTACTGTAGGTGGCAGCGGAAATCCGGATGGAAGTAGGGCCCGCAATCCTTGGCGTGGGTAGAATGCCTGTGGGTGGGTGGCAGGGGATTTGCGCTTGCGTTTAAATGCCTGGGGTAAGAACATTTGAACGCTGCGCTGGGACATTGAAGTGGACGTGCTGGCTGATGTTTCCTGCAAAGGTCCAGATGCAGGGCGGGAGGCATCTGGGCCTGTGTCTTTGACAGCAGGTAACAGAGGGGAAGAGGAGGCAGTGGTGTGACCTGCAGACACAGATCGTGGACCCAGGCATTCGGCCCATCTTTTAGGGTGCTTTGCTGCCATGTGGCGGATCATGCTGGTGGTGGTAAGGTTGCTGTTGTTTACACCCCTGCTCATCTTGGTACAGCACAGGTTACAATTTACAAACTGTTTATCGTCAGCACTTTCCTCAAAAAATCGCCAGACTGCAGAACACCTAACCCTTGGCAAGGGAGCTTGCTGCAAGGGGCTGCTCTGGGGAACAGTTGCGGGCCTGGTTGGCGTGGCCTGCCTTCTCCCTTTTGCCACCCCACTGCCACCCCACTGCCTCTTCCAGCCTGTTGCGGTGCTGCGGATCCCTCCCCCTCTGTACTACTGTCCTCGCTTGGCTTGCCACCTTCCAAGGTTGGGTCAGCTATTTCGTCGTCCACCACCTTGGGTCAGCTATTTCGTTGTCCACCACCTCCTCTTCCACATCCTCACTCTGGTCCTTCTCCTGACATGGTGAACTAACAAGAACCTGACTTAACTGTGTCTCATCCTCATCGACAACCTCTCGAGACACTAATTGCCCTTGACTTATTGGCAACTGTGTCTCATCATCATCATGCACCTCGTGAGACGCTAGTTGCCGGTCCCCACCGTCATCGTCTTCACACTGTGTTTGCACAATATCTCCTCGTGTTCTACTTCAAGCGGCCTTGGCGAGAGGCCCGAGCCAAGGATCTGTGATTAAAAAGGCACCTCGGAACATCCAAATGTGGGATTAGTTCTTTGCCCAGACTCTGCATGGTGGGAGGAAGGAGGAACAGGGTGAGGATGCGGTTGCCCAGACTCTTGGCTACTGAGACTGGACTTTGTGGATGAGGGGGTGGTGCTGAACCAACTGGAAGCATTATCAGTTGAAATCCAACCGACTACCTGCTCACACTGGTGTGGCGACAAGAGTTGTGTCTTGCGCCACCCTGCAAACTGTGACATGAAGCTAGGAGTTTTGGATGACTTTGTTTCTTGAGCTCTGCCAGCAGGCATAGTTTCACCACGCCCAGAGCCATGGCCTCTGCGTTCACCATCAGCAGTACGCCCACTTCCCCATCCCTTAGTGCTCGCCTTGCGCATATTGTATAGTATATATGCAACTTGGTCACAACTACAGTACTGCAGATTTTTATTAACTGTATGATCAGAAAAATTTAAACGAATGTCCAATATTCTGAATGCGCAAACGTTATAGAGCAGCCGCAAATGAGGAACTGCGGCCTAAATTAACGGTATTAAATGTAACAACGGATGTCAGCTACATAGACTTTTGAACGGTTGTAATACACTGTGCACCTAGCGTTACTGACAGGGCACACTTGGGGTTTTTTTTGCCACAAAAAAAAAATAAAAATAACCCAGACGTATTTCACAATCGACTTTGGTCTTTTTGGAACAGAAACAATCTTTCTACCTACCCAAATCCTATAGTTTAATTCCCTCCTTGGGCAAATTAAACTGCAGATGCAAATGAGGAACTGCAGCCTAAATTATCGGTATTAAATGTAACAACGGATGTCAGCTACATAGACTTTTGAACGGTTATAATACGCTGTGCACCTAGCGTTACTGACAGGGCACACTTGGGGGTTTTTTTGCCACCCAAAAAAGAAAAAAGCAGACGTATTTCACAATGGACTTTGGTGTTTTTGGAACAGAAACAAACTTTCTACATACCCAAATCCTATCCCTATAGTTTAATTCCCTCCTTGGGTAAATTAAACTGCAGACGCAAATGAGGAACTGCGGCCTAAATTAAAGATATTAAATGTAACAACGGATGTCAGCTACATAGACTTTTGAACGGTTCTAATACGCTGTGCACCTAGTGTTACTGACAGGGCACACTTGGGTTATTTTTGCCAACAAAAAAAAAATGCAGAAGGATTTAACAATGGACTTTTGTGTCTTTTGAACAATGATACTAACCCTGCCTATAGAAATTATATCCCTACACAAGTCCCTCCTTGCACGACGCAAAAGAAGTACTGCGGGCTTAACAGCAGAAATTATAGCAAAGTATTTCAGGTATATAGTATACAGAGAGTATCCTACAGCATGCAGCAGCAGCAGCACATGTGGCATTAATGGCAGGCCACCTAGTGCTATTTTCACCACCTTTTAACACCCTAAAAATTATACAATATTGCTTTTTGCCAGATATAATAGCCCTTAAAAGGGCTTTTGGGTCTTTTTTGAGCGATTTTTATCCCTGCCTAGCGTGCTTCTCTCCCTACAGTGTATGTCCCTGCATGCAGCAGCTCTCCCTGTCTAACACTGGCCAGGTCACATGTCACCGGGTGCTTTATAGACATGTCACCCAGCCAGCCAATCAGTGTAATGCCAGTAGCTAAGATAGCTACTGGCATTACACTGAATGCCATCCCTCCTTGCACGCTAATTGGCTAATTAGCGTGCAGGGAGGTGATTTAAGCATGGCGCTCGAGCACATGCGGTATTCGGCCGAATACCGCGTGGTCACAAGCACCGCCGTGTTAGGCCGAATAGTGTATTCGGCCGAACATGTTCGCGCAACACTAAAAATAACAGATATATGTGTTATTTCACATCTTTTTCAGTTTCAGTTGCTCAATAAAAGGGATTTAAAAGGCTGTAACAGATACCATTTTGAACATAGTTCCTACTGCGTTTTTAAAGGTGAATTTTATTTCAAATGAGCTTTATGGGAATTTTCTGCTTTTAACTACCCTTTTGTGCCAGAAGGATCCCCTTAAAATAAATCAATTACAGCGTGTTCCACTCCTGAGGTCCCCAGCAATCAGCTGTCATCTGCAGGGAAGCGAGCAAGTGAGCAAGTGTTTAGTTCTCCTGTAGTACCACCACAGAGGAAGTAATACATTGCATGATGTGGCCATGTCAATGTAGTAGACGGGTGAGAGAATTGCTCTCTGCAGAGGTTCTCTCCTCTAGCCATATGATAATGATCTTAAGAGAATGACTCCTTTATTGGATGCTGTAATGGGGTATTTGAAAAGACAACCCTAACACAACCCTTTTAAGACATACAGGAGATAAAATTAATAGGGCTTTGTGATCTGGTAATAAGAGGTCTGGACTGTCATTTGTGTAACTAGGTTCTTGATTAGAATAATTTATGAGAATGTATATAATTCCCATTCTATGTTCTTGTAAATGAATGGGGTAACCCATCAGATTCCTGGTGGGAAATAAGGACTAGTGCATTAGATAGTTAATGAATTAGGGATTTCAGATATAGTCCGTACTCTTGGAATGACACTTGTATTTTGGCTGACCTACAAAAAACCTTTTGGTGCTAAAGACTGACTGGTTTACTCTAAGATGATATCATTTTTACTTGAAGTTCTGGCGTATGCATGTTGTTTCCCACTAAGAACATTTAGTGGATTTATAATGTACTTAATGGATTGTGGAGCATACACCTATGTATCACAGGACTCAGGGGTATAACAACAGCCTTCTGAAATGTCTAACACTCTCAACAATTTCCTGTAAACAGGATAGCATATCTCAGGAACCGCATTTCAACTTACAGTATAACAACAATGAGAACATTTTTGTTTATGTCGTGGGATCATAGCTACTTGCAATATTAGGAGCTTCAATCTAGCAATCTGATCACTGTTGTCGAGTCGAAATGGCCTCTTTCTATGAAAGATATTACATTACTACAGTTATGGGAATATATATATAATTTACTATCTGATTGAAAGCATTATATTCTACAAACTATTGCCAAGCTAGCTAAAGAGCTATTTTTTGGTATTCTATGTCAAATAAAATATAGTCTTCAATTTAAAAACCATAACATGATTTCACTGATGAAAACTCAAATTACAGTCATCATATTAAAAACAATACCAAATGATTTTAGAATCCAAGTTTCCATACAACTTGAACATCCTTAAATTTTTTCTCTATGCAGAAGTCATGTAAATTATAAGTGATTTGGCATAATAAAGCAAAGCAGCATCCATGCTTGTGTGTGAATTAGAAAATGAATCACCTTAATCCATATTAAGGTTTGAATGCTTTGTTGTTTTCTGATATTAAATTATAAGCAGAGTGAATTATAGTAATACATAAATTTAATATAGCAATTAACAAAGAGAAATATAAAGCATTCTTCTACATTTGTCCAATGAGGTCAGCCATATTAGGCTAGTTTCAAATCTGTATTTTTAAAATTGGCAGACTTTTCAGGTAGAATAACACCCCATGTTAGTGAACTCACTATTGATAATTTAATTAGTTGAAGTAGAAAAATAATTGTATTTTTCAAAATGATCACAGTTCCGGTGTCCCATCCTCAGATGCTGTTCATGTGCAAGGCAAGGTGAAGAAGGAATGTTCTGGAAATAGTAAATGTGATTAATGCTACAGATGTGGATGACTGAACACATGACAGGGAAAAAAATGACAGCTCATTTTGGTTAATATGTTTGTGAACCATAATTACTTATAATCCTCACTCACAACTGGGAATGCTTAATTATACTGGGGTGATTTACGTAAAACATAAAAAGACAAAGATGTGTCTCTAATATTTACACAGGAGACTGTGCAAACTTTTTCCTAATGATGCTAATTGTGACCTCAGTCCTTGTAGACAATGTTCATCGAAAGAAATCTATAAGAATCACTATTTCAGTAGTTTTATGAATTTTATCCATAAGTAAAATATTCAGATATGACTTCAGTCAAGCCCTATATCCTACTTTTTCACTTTGATTTACAAACCTCAGTAATTCACATGGTTCCTCATACTGGCGATCTGCTATACATATGATTTTCTGACATTAGGAAAACCACTTTACTTAAAGTCCACAGTACACATGAGCATATTGTAAGCCAAAAACACCAAGAACTGCTGTTTGACTGACAGTCTGATGTGTGCGAGGAGCTGCCAACTGTCCCCAGCTGATGATGTTGGAGAAGAGAAGGATTGAGTAAAGTGAATATATTTCCCCAATCCTTTTATTGTCCCGGGAGACAAGACACTACCAGAGGCATCTGATAAAGTCTTTGGCAGAATGGGAATGGGTCAGTAAAAATAGTTGTCGGCCAAATGATTGTTTAGCTGACATCTATTGGATTTGTCTTCTGCCGGCCCTGTAGATAGCATGCTGGAAAAAAAGCTTTGCTGCTTGCAACTTCATTGAGCGTCTGAATATTGTCACTATTTATGTGGGTGTTTTGTATTAGTGTTGGTCAGTTTCACTAGACACAAGAGGCGATGTGCATCCATTGGATATGCATTAGGGGTGCTGCTACTATTTCTATGAACAATGTGTTGACTGAGACATCACCTCACATGGTCATGGTAGCCATTCATGACATGGCACTGTTAGAATGCATCCACCTTAGTTTCATTTCACCTGGATATTGGAAGTTGAATAGGATTGTATATATTTTATCCTTGAAAGCTATTATGTTTGTCTGGAAAGGAGATTTACAACATCATGTGACTACTACCGAACAACATCATGTAACTCTGTTTCCAAACCCCTTTATGATGGAGTTACACAATGAAAATAAGACATTGTTAATTTTCTCATCTGGTTCTCAATATCATAGAAAACAAACAATCAAACATTTTATTAGCTTTTAATAGTGTGGTATTAAGATGACACTTATTGGTTTGAATCCCCAAGGTCAACATTATGATTGAGGAGCAATATAATGAACATATTTCACATGAGTCCCCCTTAACCTCTATTATCCTTTATAAATGGACTCATGTAGTCATTATTTGGGTGACAAATGGGCCATGACAATTCCACAGGTGTTCTTGTTGAAGTACAAATAGGCACCTTGGTGATTAGGTTGTGATGCCAGCTTCAGCTATCGCATTTCTTTATGTAAAGTGTTAATATCTTGTATCACTTACAGAAGAAACAGGAGTGAATTATGGATACAATCATACTGTGATGTTCAGCTATAAGTTTTCAGTTCATCATAAATCACACCAGATATATGTAAATATGAAACTATAGATCTTAACTAATGTAGTCGGCTGAAGCAATCAAATTCATCAGCATACAGAAAGAACTCCTACATGAATGGTGCTGTAGTGGTAAAGTAAATACACTGGAAGATGATGTACATACAGTACAGAACATGGAAACAATATTTCAAAAGAAGCATTCATTAGATCTTTGAAAGTGTGGAAATAAAGAAATAGACAATGAAATATATTGGCCCAGATTTACTTATGTGCCTGCGGACAGCCAACACCTTAATCCCAGGAGAACAGGGTGAAAATATTCACTTCACTAGATCCTTCTGACGAAGTAATGGGAGAGTTGGGAGCTCCACAAACACATTAGATGGTCGGCTGAATCTGTTACTCTCAGTTAGTTCTGCCAATAATACACTAATGTTCATCATGACCTTAAAGAGGTTCTCCAGGAATTAAGAAAATGAAAATACTTAAATATTACTTTCATTTAAATATATTACCAAATATCTTTCATTAGTTATAATGGCTTGTTTTGTCTAGGGAGCAATCATTAGGAGAAATAAAATGGCGGTCGTCCTATTAGTACACACAAAACCTGTCCTAATCACACAGGAGGACAAGATACTTCACAACACTGAGCTAAAAAACTGCCTCATCCTCCCTTCCTACTTGTCATGGATTATGATTCGTGATGAGCAAAGTTTTGAAAAATTTGATTCGGCAGCTTTGCCAAACTTCGTCAAGACATTTGATTCATTTTAACATACTTCATCACAAATCATCTTTCATTGTATAGAATGAGCGCAATGACATGGAATGATGATCACTCTGTCCCCCATCATTGAACCCCTCAGATGCTGTGTTAACGTTGATAGCATTCTTATTTCTCCTAATGATTGCTCCTTAGACAAAACCAACCATTATTACTAATGAAAAATATTTAGGAATATATTTATAATAAAGTAAGATTTAAGTATTTTTAGTCATTTTATTTTCCTTATTCCTAGAGAGCCTCTTTAAGTAACTCTAGGCCATTTTATGCATTTCCTATCTTGAATGGATCTTTTTTTATAAGGTAAGTTTACACAGCCCAATGGCACAGGCAATTGTTGGGAAGGAAGCATTAGACTGCCCGTCATTTGAGGTAAAGAGCTGCATTTGCATGCAGCAATCACTTCCCCAGTATGAGCACAAGCAATGGCTACTGTTTTTGCCCATCTCTATACAGATTCATTGTTTCTGATACCAAAGTGCTGTTTACACAGCACAATCTGCTTCCTGGAAACAATGTCTGCATGAAAGATTATTTCAAACCATAAATAAGCATTTTGTTCGTTCATCTGGGTGATCTGTGGAACCTTTACATGGCAAGTTATGGAGAACGAGCGATCATACGAATGTTCGTCCTCGATAATCTGCCAGACAATCAGGCAGTGTAAATCTACCTTTACTCCTTCCTTCAATTTGCAGAGGAAGGAGTTCATACAGTGCTCAGAGCATTTGTCACTTTGGTCATATTGGAAATGTTTTCTCAAATTGTTTGTCTTTTTTTTAATAGAATATGAGCATCTAAAATAGGCAATATGCAAGCTCAGTTGTTAGCACTGAATTCTTACAGCACTGGGAGCAATATTTGTATGGAATCTCCCCTTCTCTGCATCATTTTCCCTCTACAATCCAAAAACATACTAATAGGATAACTGACTTCCAATAGATTGCTTGTTGTGTGTGTGTGTTTGTGTGTGTGTGTGTGTGTGTGTGTGTGTGTGTGTGTGTGTGTGAGAGAGAGAGAGAGAGAGAGAGAGCAAGATTACATTAAGAAGAGAAAATGATGAGTATGATGAAAATGTATACACAATGCTATATATGTTGGTGTTATATAATCAACAATAAATAGATTATAGAATACAATATATTATTTTTTTGTCCTCACATAATGAAACAATACATATACAAAGTGTAAATTGAATAAATAGTTACTTTTGATCTGCGCCAAGATTTTTTGAAATGACAAAAAGTTGTATACATAATGGGTCTTATTTTTTGGCAGAGGCGATTTTCATCCCAAGTGTAAGTTTTGCCTTTGCACCCCCTAAAAACTATGCTCCTGTTCCCCCAATACATTCCAATAAAATAATGAATATTAAATTAATATTATAAGGTCATTGGATTTCTTTAAAATATATTTGGCAAACAATTTTCTATGAAATATATACTGTATATTAATATCTAGTGTTAGCTTCCATATGCATGGAAAATGTCCTTAGCAACTTAAGAACAGCTTTATAGCTCTCTGTAAGCCTGTCTCTGTGGGTTTAGCAGAAAAGGATTATATTAGCATATTAGACAAAAATAGAACATGAGTTCACTAGAGCCCTGCCCTGAAAAATTAAATCCAGTTATTTAATTCCTTAACATAGCATGTTTTTTTTGATTGCTTACCTTTCAGAAAGGCTGAAGGAATTGGCACAGCCAAATGCTTGCCCTCTGACTGGCTGCTTGCCATTGGCAGACTGTCTCAATGATCCTTGCAGCTTCCCTGGCACGTGGCACTAAGACTACTACACACAAAGTGCAATGAAACCGACGGAAATTTAATTAGTATATAAAGGATTAGGCAATGTGGAAAAAAATGATTTCATCTTTATGTCTGCATTTCAGCTCAGTTAAACATTTAAGTGCCAGGAGGTCCTGGTAAAATTGTTTCAGTATTTTTTTGATCCAAAGCGCATGTAAAATTCATTGGAAAAGATGGAATAATGTCACCTAGTGGCCAAAGTCTGGAAGATCCTATTTGTACACTTTTCCAGTAATTTATTTTTTGACCAATATACTATATATGTAATAAAAAATGAGAACACTTTCCAATATAATCTAAATTAAATTTTATTGTTATGTCAACATCTTCTACAGATCTAGACATCTTCATGGTTACAGACTACAAACAAACTATGTGTGGTCTGATCCTGTAATATATTACTCGATGTCCTTTTCTACTGTAGGTTAGCAAGAAGGGCAGTCAGATTATAAAGTGTAACTTGCTTTATCAGACTATTCATACAGTTTGTGTGACAAAGACTTAATGTTTCATGTGTTTCTTTTTACAGGCTAGACTACAGGTATCTTTGTATAGGTTTATAGCTTTGTATAGGCTTTGTAAGAGATTCTCCCCTAAACTTAAGTTATCAAAACATTTACAATAAAAGACAAAAAAAATGAATAACTTCTGCCAACCCTCCCTGTCACTTCTCTATTTCCTGTTCAGTGGTTATTTTCTTTTACGTGTTAACCTGTAAGACACCAGTGCCATATATCTGCAGTGCTGCGGGACAAATCTGCATCCTGATTGGGTGGGTGAGGAGCTTTGCCCGCTCTCTCAGCAGTAGGGGTCCAGCTATTCCTCACAACTGAGCCCCTGCTGTATACACCAGCATCAGTGAATACACCAATGCCAGTGTATTAACCCCTTGTATGCTGCGTTTAGTGCTGACTGCAGCATGCCTAAGGTTTGCAGAGGGTACGGCACACACCCCAATAAGCCAATAAGATAATGGGTTGCATCAAAAGGGGCATAGATGCCCGTGATGAGAACATAGTCCTGCCACTTTACAAATCACTAGTCAGACCACACATGGAGTACTATGCACAGTTCTGGGCTCCTGTGAACAAGGCAGACATAGCAGAGCAGGAGAGGTACTACAGTACCAAAATTATCAAAATTAGGGTTATTTACTTTAGAAAAAAGAGGACTAAGGGGAGATTTAATAACTATGTAAAAATATATCAGGGGTCAGTACAGAGATCTCTACCATGATCTATTTATCCCCAGGACTGTAACTGTGACAAGAGGACATCCTCTGCGTCTGGAGGAAAGAAGGTTTGTACACCAACATAGAAGAGGATTATTTATGGTAAGAGCAGTGAGACTATGGAACTCTCTGCCTGAGGAGGTGGTGATGGTAAATTCACTAAAAGAGTTCAAGAGGGGCCTGGATGTTTTTCTGGAGGGTAACAATATTATAGGTTATAGTTACTAGAGGGGTTGTTGATCCAGGGAGTTTATAAAAGTGGGGAAAATTGGCTTCTACCTCAGAGGGTTTTTTTGCCTTCCTTTGGATCAACTTGTAGGATAACAGGCCGAACTGGATGGACAGATGTCTTTTTCGGCCTTATAAACTATGTTACTATGTTACCCCATCGGGCCCCTGTACTGTGGTGACAGAGACCCAATGGCTGGAACAGCAGCCTGATGCCTTGCAAGGGCATCAGTGTTTGCCTCCTATGGAGGCCTATGAGATCCAGTCCCCAGGCTTGGTCTTATAAGCACTCTGTCAGTGTAAAAGCTGACAGGCTATGCATTGCAATTGTAATGCATTACAGAGGGGATCAGACCCCCAAAAGTGGAAGTCGCACAGTGGGATAAAAATTAAAAGTAAAAGAAAGTTAAAAAGTGTTTTTCCATAAAAAAAAAACAAATTAAAGTTTAAATAAAAAACGCCATTTCCCATAATAAAGACATATAAAATTGAAAAAAATTGAAAAAAAGAAAAAGCAGACATATTAGGTAGTGCAGCGTCCTTAATAGTAGACATATGATATGGAAAATGTAAAGTAATAACTATTTTATAAGGTATCACTATTTGCCTTAAAGTCAGGAAAATTCAAATGTTGAAAATTGCTATTTTTTCCAAATTTTCTGTAAATTTTAGATTTTTTTAATCAATAAAGATGAAACATATTGACTCAAATTTATCACTAACATGAAGTACAATGTGTAACAAGAAAACAGTCTTAAAATGGCTTGTATACTTAAAAGCTTTCCAGAGTTAATACCACATAAAGTGACGCACATCAGATTTGCAAAAAAATTCCCTTTGGGTTTAAGATTAAAACTGTCTATATATATATATATATATATATATATATATATATATATATATATATATAGATATATATATATATATATAGACAGTTTTTAAATTTTAAATAGTTGATATCACAGCTTACCTACTCCCTGCTGACCTATGCACAGGTCACAGGGCATGCCTAGAAAACTCTCCAATAGAACTTAATGGGGTCCCCTCCTGACCACTGTGTCTATGGCCCATGTAACTACTCTCAAAAGTCAGGAAGTCTTAGCATATTTTAGGCCTAGTGACCAGTGTGAACATAAAATGAGATTTAAACAATAGGTCATTTTCTGATGACACATTCCCTTTAAGTCCTAGGTAGAGTAAATGATAAGTATATGCTACCTGGGCACCTCACTGAGCAATCTGTGTGCATTTATAGCTACCACTGCCAGTTATAATACTATAATCTGTTATCTATGGTTATATATTACCTATGATCTAACAGACGATCACTTTAAGTGACAAATTCAGTTCTGCTGGTTCTGTAAATTTGAGACCTAGCAGGTTATTTTGTACCCATGTGAATGAATATGAATGTTCGAGGAAGATATCAATACTCTAACAATCATTAAAATGACGGGCTTTAAGAATTAGTATTCAAGAAGTGAACAGAAAAATACCTCTGTGTCTGTTCAGGTCCAGACCCAAGAGTCATTGAGTTATATTCAGTAGCCAACTAACATTGTTGACTCTGGGACATGAAGAACCTCTGTGGCATCAAGAATTCCTGAGGGGTCCTTCAGAGTTTAAATTAAAGCCAAATGCATTAGCACAGCTAACCACTGATTATTAGCCATCTGTTTATATAGATTCAAATGCCAACTCATTAGGATTGTAAAAAAAAATTAGACAGGATATTTAAGGCAGTTAGATAGTCAGGTATTGACCGGCTGAGCAGCAGCATGAGCAATAGGGAATAGATTTGACAAGATTTGGTAATTTATGAGCATAAGATGTGAGGCCTTGAGGGACTCACTTACATTGTGAACAGGTAATGTGAAATACATAGTGTCACCTTGGGCTATTTTCTTTGAAACTAGCAGCTGAACCTTTTTTCTATCAGAGCAACATATTAACATATGGTTACTAACATACAAAAAACTATACTGAATGTATATCATAGATTAATTAGCAGATATTATTGGTTGATATAAATTCATTGCATTTTCTGTTAAGGCAGCGCTTTCTTAGATCAGTACCTGGTGTTTGAGCACTGTGAGAATTGGGGTGTGTTCATAAACAGTCCAGATAAATTATTAAAACCACCAGCTAATAACCAGAGTAACCACCGTGTGCAGCATAGACAGCACCTAGACGGGATGGGAGTGACTCAATAAGGTCCTGGTAGGTTGTGACAGGCACAGACATGCAGACTGCAGTGCATCCCATAGCTGCTGGAGGTTGTATAGGGAGAATCCATGGAGAGAACATACTGATCTATGTGGTCTCACAGATGCTCATTTGGGTTCAAGTCTGGGAAATTAGGGGACCAGGTTAATACTTTAAAGTCTTGAACATGCTCTTCCAACCAAGGTCGGATATTTCTAGCCGTGTGACATGTTGTATTGCTTGCTGGAAGATCCCATCTGCCTCAGGGAAGACAATCATCATGTATGGGTGTACATGATCACAAGGGTGGATTTATATCCAAATCGGTTATGTCTTCCACATGGATGAAACATTTTCCAGACCACAACCTTGCCACAACCAGGTTGTGTGCTTCTAGCAATGCTCGAAGGGTATTTGTTCTCTAATGTCTCTCATGACTCATGGGAGAAGGAAACCCTTTGCCATTCAGCAGAGGTCCAATTCCTATACTTCCATGAAAATTTAAGTCTTTTCTATTGATGAAACTTTGTTAGAAGAGTTGCAGTGACCATACATCTGATTCAGAGCCACATACGCTGTAGTTCTGTTGTTTTAGACACACATCAGGTAGCCCCCTGGTTTATTTTGGCAGTGAGCTTCTCCACTGTAGCATGTTGGTCTGCCCTCACACACCTTCATAGCTGCAGTTTACCTCTCACATCGATGACACATGGGGGGGAATTTATCATTAGGAAAATATTTGAAGTCCGTTTTGCTTCAGTCTGTGTTGGAGTACTTTCTGCCACATTTATCAAACGTCACAGGTTGTTTGATAAATGTGGCTTGTCCTTAAACCTAACACTTCTGTCTAGAGAAGCTACTCCACTTTTCCTACTCCACCCTCCTCCTGGAGTGAGATTGCGACTATTTTGCGACTTTTTTTAAAAAGCCGCAATGATAAATCTGGAGTGAAACTCATTAACATGGCTAACCACACCCACTTTTCCACCCGTATTACAAACTGGAGTGAGTTGTGTACACATGCAAAAAGTCGCAAAAAAATGCGCAAAAAAGTCGCAAAAGCCCTATCGTGCGACTTTTCGAAGACAGAATTCTGGAGTGAAGGTGTGATAAATCAGGGCCATGGTGTTCTGCAGTTTCCACACCACTTATTCTCTGTGGTGCCTTTTGTTCACTCATGACACACATTTGCAGTTTCAGGAATATTGCCACCCTTGACCCAAAAGCCAATCCCTTTTTGCAACTCTGATAAATTGATCCTTTTACTCATGACAACAGCGAGGAATATGTGTGTAGACAGTCTATTGCACATCTTATATACCCACCAAGCCAGCTCACGATATGTGACTTCCTACTGGAAGTATGCACTGTCACATCAAAGGTAGGAAATGATCATAATAATTAGAGATGAGCGAGTAGTGTTCGATCGAGCCGGTATTCGATCGAATACTACGCTATTCGGCATACTCGATTTCAATCGAGTATAACGGCGATGGCGCACTTAGAATTCGTTTCCCCTCCCACCTTCCCTGGCGCTCTTTTTCCACCAATCAACATGCAGGGGGGGTATGACAGGCCCGCGGAGCACGCTGGCAGCGCGAAAACAGCGTCTACATGGATTGGCTGGAAAAACCACGTGACCTCGAATATTAAAAACTCAGCTCTTCCTGCTCGTTCGCATATGCTGCGTGAACTTAGTCAGGGACAGAGGCTGGAGAAGGGACAGATAGGTTCTAGCTGTTGGACAGGCAGGAGCATGATTAAAAGCCCTTATCAGGGCTACTATAGTGCAGTACAGTGATAGCTTTACTACAATATACAGTCTGCAGAGAACGGTTGCTGTATTCAGGGATAGCTGCTGGAGTAGGGACAGAGAGAGGCATTAGTGGTGTATTAGGTGCTCTGCTACATACAAAACTATATTTGGCACTACTGTTCTGCGTTCTTTTTGGCTGCAAAACCCTATTATATACCTAGTGTGTATATGCACCATCTGATCTGGCAGTATACGGCTGTGAATTTTATTTTATTTTTTAAATATAGTTTATTTGGCTCTAGTGTTCTGGGTTCTGTGTGCCTGCAATACCCTTTTTGTATACCAGGTGTAAATACCCACCGTCTGACCTGTTAGTACACGGCTGTGTACCTAGAAATATAAAAAAAAAAAAGCCTTTTCATTGGCACCTGTACTTTGCATTCTCTTGCTAAATAATTGTATATATGTAGTCTTCATACACACCGTCTGATCTGTTAGTACACGGCTGTGTACCTAGAAATATTTAAAAAAAAAGCCTTTTCATTGGCACCTGTACTTTGCGTTCTCTTGCAAAATAATTGTATATACGTAGTGTTCATACACACCGTCTGATCTGTTAGTACACGGCTGTGTACCTAGAAATATAAAAAAAAAAAGCCTTTTCATTGGCACCTGTACTTTGCGTTCTCTTGCAAAATAATTGTATATACGTAGTGTTCATACACACCGTCTGATCTGTTAGTACATGGCTGTGAAGGCAAAATATTGTAACCAAAAAAAAATAAAATGCAGAGGGGGGCTAGCGGAATCGGACGTGGACGAGGACGGGGGCGCGGAAATGCTGTTGGTGGCCTTGTTGAAGCCAGTGGGGATACAATGCGTGCTGGTGAGGGTCAGCCAGGATCCCACTCATCCAGAATCTCTGCCTTTATGGGACAGTTAAGCAGGGGGCGGGTTACACCGCTGTTGAGGCCTGAGCAGGTTGAACAGGTGGTGCAATGGATAGCCGATAGCGCTTCCACACAGTTGTCCACCAGCCAGTCATCCACACAGTCTCACTCTGACCCTCCTTCCTCCACACCTGGCCAACAGAGTCATCCCACCCTTGACCCCTCCCAGGAGCTCTTTTCGGGTCCTTTTTCAGATGTGCCGGAAGAATCCCAGGAGCTAGCACAGGAATTTGTTTGTAGTGATGCCCAACCACTTGAGTATTCGCCATCTCCTGCTGATGTGGACCCTGAACCAGCATCTGTTATCATGAGCGATGATGATGATGAGACGCAGTTGCCATCAAGGGAGGCTGTTGGAATGTCCAGTGGGCAGGAGGAGGAGCAGAGTGAGGAAGTGGAAGAGGAGGTGGTGGATGACGAAATGACCGACCCCACTTGGCCAGGGGTGATGTCCAGCGGGGAAAGCAGTGGAGAGGTGGTGGTCTGCGCAGCATCGAAAAAGGCAGCAATAGGCAGAGGGATGTCCACAGGCAGAGGGATGTCCACAGGCAGAGGGATGTCCACAGGCAGAGGACAGTCCAGACAGAGAAGTGAGGCCACAGCCAGCAGGGCCGAAGCTGTTCCCGGCAGCGGGCAGTCGCGCGAAGCTCCCCCATCGAGGCCTCGTACTTCTGTGGTGTGGAGATTTTTTAATGTTTGTGCGGATGACAAACTGAGCGTGGTTTGCACACTCTGCCACTCAAAACTGAGTAGGGGCTCTGAGAAGAGCAATCTGACCACCTCAGGCATGCGGCGTCACTTGGAAGTCAAGCACTGGGCTGAGTGGGAGAGAGCAAACGCAATACAACCTGCGCCCGGTCTTGCTGCCACTGCCTCTTCCCCTTTGTTGTGTGCTGCCACTGCGGTCCAGACCTCCAGCCAGGACACCTCCACATCTGCCTCTGCCTCGGCTACTTTGGGGCCTTCTCCTTCAGCCTCCCCTTCCCCCGCCTCTTCGCCTGCACCTTCACACTCCTCATCCCAACAACTGTCCATCTCGCAGGCGTTCGACCGCAGGCGGAAGTACGCCTCGAGTCACCCCAAGCCCAAGCCTTAAACTGCCACATCTCCAAACTGCTGGCCCTGGAGATGTTGCCGTTTAGGCTTGTGGAGACGCAGGCCTTCCGCGAACTGATGGCGGCTGCCGCACCTCGCTATTCCGTCCCCAGCCGCCACTACTTTTCCCAGAGTGCCGTCCCCGCCCTGCACCAGCACGTGTCGCGTAACATCAGGCGGGCCCTGAGGTACCCAGTCAGCGCAAAGGTCCAATTGACCACCGACTCGTGGACAAGCGCTTGCGGCCAGGGACGATACATCTCTTTGACGGCACACTGGGTGAATGTAGTGGAAGCGGGGACGGGGTCGCAAACAGAGACGGCCTACCTACCACCCCCGCCCAAGATTGCCAGCATGGGTTCTGATAAACCCCCCTCCTCCTCCTCCTCTGTATTAACATCGCCCTCAGCCGCTAGCTGGAAGCGTTGCAGCACTGGCGCGAGGAGACGTCAGCAGGCGGTGCTTAAGCTCATCAGCTTGGGCGACAGGAAGCACAGCGCCCCAGAGGTGAGGGACGCCATATTGCAGCAGACGGAGATGTGGCTGTCGCCGCTGCAGCTAGGACCAGGCATGGTCGTGTGCGATAACGGCCGTAACCTGGTGGCGGCTCTGGAGCTTGCCGAACTCGATCACGTACCATGCCTGGCCCACGTTTTTAATCTGGTAGTCCAAAAATTTCTAAAGACTTACCCCAACCTGGCAGAGCTACTGGTGAAAGTGCGGCGCTTGTGCGCTCACTTTCGGAAGTCAACTGTAGCTGCTGCTAGCTTAAAAAAACTCCAGCAACGCCTCCATTTTCCTGAACATCGGCTGTTGTGCGACCTGCCGACTCGCTGGAATTCCACCTATTCCATGTTGGCCAGGGTGTGTGAGCAGCAGAGAGCATTGATGGAGTACCAGATTATGAATCCACGCATGCCTCCAACTCAGCTCCCTCAGTTTGCCAACCACGAGTGGCCATGGATGGCAGACATATGCGATGTACTGCGTATCTTTGAGGAGTCCACCAAGAAGGTCAGCAGCGAGGACGCTATAGTGAGCGTAACCATCCCGCTCCTATGCGTCCTTAAAGAATCCCTCATCGCAATAAGGGAGAATGCATTGCACGCAGAGGAGACGGGGGTAGGAGGAGACGCAACGGAGCTACACAGTCAGACCACACTTTTGTCTGCTTCACGGTGGCAGTTGCAGAAGGAGGAGGAGGATGAGGAGGAGGAAGACGACGTGGAGGTGGCTGTGGAAGAGGAGGAGGATGCTGGCGGCGAGGGTAGCAGTCAGGCTGTGTGCGTCCTATTGGTTCAGCTCGGATGGGGCGGAGAGGAGGCGGAAGAGGAAGAGGAGGAAATGGCAAGTGATCCTTCTGGTGGGGGCAGTGAGGTCATGCCTATTCAGAGTCTGGCACACATGGCTGACTTCATGCTGGGCTGCTTTTCCCGGGACACACGTGTTGTCCGGATAGTGGAGAACAAACTGTACTGGGTCTTTGCAATCCTGGACCCCCGGTATAAAGATAACGTCTCCTCTTTTATTCCGGTAGAGGAGAGGACGAATCGATTGCTGGAATACCAGAGGGAACTCGTGCAGAACATGATGGAGATTTTCCCACCCACCATCTCTGGCGGCAGAGAGGAGAGGGTCTCCCAGAGTCCCTCAACATCGATCAGGCCCACAGCCACCAGGGGAACACTCTCCAAGGTGTGGGACACGTTCATGGCACCCCCTCGTGCAACTTCCATCACTGCGGGGCACGCTATCAGCAGGAGGGACAAGTATCGGCGGATGTTGCGGGAGTACCTGGCAGACCGTACCCCTGTCCTCCCCGATCCCTCGGCGTCCTACACTTACTGGGTCTCCAAGTTGGACACGTGGCTGGAACTGTCCCTGTACGCCTTGGAGGTGCTTGCCTGCCCTGCCGCCAGCGTGCTATCAGAAAGGGTGTTCAGCGCAGCCGGGGGCATTATAACCGATAAGCGCAGCCACCTGTCAAAATGCTAATCAAAATGAACAGCAAGTGGATTGATCCGGACTTTGCTTCTTCAACAGTGGAAAGCAGCCAAAAGTGAAGTGCCATCTGTATGAAGTGCCATTTCCTCCTCCACCTCCTCCTCCTCCTCCTTAACCGCCGTAGAATTGCTCCGTAAATAAAAAATTTATATATTTATGGCTCACCTCTTGGGCCTCCACAAAATTTTTAAGAGGTCTCACCTCTTGGGCCTCCACAATAATTTTTAAGAGGTCTCACCTCTTGGGCCTCCACATAATTTTTAAGAGGTCTCACCTCTTGGGCCTCCACATAATTTTATCGAGGTCTCACCTCTTGGGCCTCCACATAATTTTATCGAGGTCTCACCTCTTGGGCCCCACATAATTTTAAGAGGTCTCACTCTTGGGCCTCCATATAATTTTTAAGAGGTCTCACCTCTTGGGCCTCCACAAAATTTTTAAGAGGTCTCACCTCTTGGGCCTCCACATAATTTTATCGAGGTCTCACCTCTTGGGCCTCCACAAAATTTTTAAGAGGTCTCACCTCTTGGGCCTCCACATAATTTTATCAAGGTCTCACCTCTTGGGCCTCCACATAATTTTATCGAGGTCTCACCTCTTGGGCCTCCACATAATTCTTAAGAGGTCTCACCTCTTGGGCCTCCATATAATTTTTAAGAGGTCTCACCTCTTGGGCCGCCCATAATTTTAAGAGGTCTCACCTCTTGGGCCTCCCACATAATTTTATCGAGGTCTCACCTCTTGGGCCTCCACATAATTTTTAAGAGGTCTCACCTCTTGGGCCTCCACATAATTTTAAGAGGTCTCACCTCTTGGGCCTCCACAAAATTTTTAAGAGGTCTCACCTCTTGGGCCTCCACATTAATTTTTAAGAGGTCTCACCTCTTGGGCCTCCACATAATTTTTAAGAGGTCTCACCTCTTGGGCCTCCACAAAATTTTTAAGAGGTCTCACCTCTTGGGCCTCCACATAATTTTTAAGAGGTCTCACCTCTTGGGCCTCCACATAATTTTAAGAGGTCTCACCTCTTGGGCCTCCACATAATTTTTAAGAGGTCTCACCTCTTGGGCCTCCACAAAATTTTTAAGAGGTCTCACCTTGGCCCAATTTAGGGTCCCCTGGGCCCACATAATTTTTAAGAGGTCTCACCTCTTGGGCCTCCACATAATTTTTAAGAGGTCTCACCTCTTGGGCCTCCACATAATTTTATCGAGGTGTCACCTCTTGGGCCTCCACATAATTTTATCGAGGTCTCACCTCTTGGGCCTCCACATAATTTTTAAGAGGTCTCACCTCTTGGGCCTCCACAAAATTTTATCGAGGTCTCACCTCTTGGGCCTCCACATAATTTTTTCGAGGGCTCACCTCTTTGGCCTCCATATAATTTTTTTGAGGGCTCACCTCTTTGGCCTCCATATAATTTTTTTGAGGGCTCACCTCAAGCTAACTTTGCGCACTCATTAAAATATTTTCACAACAAGGACCTAAGAGCCCTCGATGGGAGAGCTTTGTGTGGGGGCCTGTTATAGGGAAGAGATGCGGCCCTGTGGCTCTAGCCTGCCTTCTCCATGAGCCTCTGGCCAGCCCACGGCCTCTTCCTGCCTTTTGCAGTCCTACGCATCCCTCAACATCCCCACTGCTTTACCTGCTAGACATGACACTGGGCCAGGTCGGGTCACTGACATCTCAAGCGCCAACAATTTGGGCATTTTAAGGCTTCTGCATGTGTTTGAGTTGTTTTTACATTTTAAAGAAGACATGTCTGACCACATCTCACACACACACACACAATGACAATTAGGGGTGGGGTCTATTTGCTTTCCCCTTTGCCTATGCCATCTGTGGTTGTCATAGGCAACGTGATTTAAGGGGTGCAGAATTTTATCTTCTTTTTTGTCTAGTTTGGCTTGGGGTCCATGGCAATGTAGAGGAAAGAAGGTTTCCTTGTATGGTCTCACTTTACAGAGAGGTTACATTGTCTTTGGAGTGTATTGTTGAGAGGCTGTGATAGTGGCGTAATAGTGCGACTTGGGCGCGTTATATGCACCCAGACATGCTTCCCCTGCTGTCCCAGTTGCATTCCAGCAGTGTTGGCATCCTTTTCTGAGGTTTCAGGGTGGACTTGGTGACCTCCAAGTGGTCGAATTGAGATTTCCAAGTGGCGAGCATTTTTTTCCCATAGACTTTAATGGGATTCGATATTCGGTCGAATAGTCGAATTTCGCGGTCTATTCGAATCGAATTTCGAACTTTCGAATATTTCACTACTCGCTCATCTCTAATAATAATGTGATTTTACTGTGCATATATTGGTGTTAGCAAACACCAATGCATCTATACTGGACAACTTGGATCAAGAACCTTATGGACATGACCTATGTAATACAAAATGTATGCATTTTAAAGGAATTAATGCTTCTCAAAGAACCAATTTAAAAAGTTGAAACCTCTTCAGTACATTAAAGAGTATTTGGGAGTTTGCTTGCTGAGACCCACACCAGTTGATGAAGCAAAGAGGTAGAAAGGCTTAACCTAGCAGTTTGCCTCTTTCGGCTATGATTGTCTTTCCTCATTCTCTGAAGACTGACACAGAGACTTCTTTGAGTTCATCATCAGCTAAAAATAAGAGAAAACCACATCTAAAGGGGCACAGTGTTTGGCTGAGCCCTTCTTCCCATTAGCTTCAGCAATTCAATGATTCTGAAATGTCAAAAGTGTTACTCCAAAATATTAAAACATTCCAGATTAGCAAGAAGTGCATCAAGGCCTGGCTCTGTTGTTTTGGATACTGATCTGGTTGCAAAAGTACTCATGGTTATAGCTGCTCTGTGGAATGTAATTTACTGCCTGACAAAACATTTACTATACCTGTCAGTGTCAACATTCCATAGATTCCTGTGACACTTAATATTGCTGGATTCTCAAGGGGTTAAAGCAGTTTTGTGTTTTAGCAGAATAAATAGAAATACGGGGTGCCCAAGGAAATAAGCCATGACTATGAGAAGAGTGACAGGATCAATAAACCATCTTAGTTTGGAGAAACACGTTGGAAAGCAGTATACTAGAAAGCACTACGAAAAAAGAAAATATGAAAAATAGCATCTTATTGCTGGTCTGCATTCAATCTCTGGGCAGTTGTGTTTGATATGCTTAAGATCAGCTTCTTTAGGCATCATGATGGACTACATAGTCTTTACTTTTCAGCAACCGCCTAATGGGATATATAACAGCAAAGACAATCATTATCTTCTGCCAGTATAGGACAATTTTTTTGGTATTTTTATGACTTACAAAGAATTTGTTTAAAATATATCATTACAAAGAATGTGTTTAAAATATATCATGTTTCATATTGTACAGTAATACAGTGCCTTGCGAAAATATTCGGCCCCCTGGAACTGGTCTTCTCCTTGTTTGAGATGAAAGTTTAGAGGGACGGCCAGGTCTTGGTAGATTTGCAGTGGTCTGATACTCCTTCCATTTCAATATGATCGCGTGTACAGTGCTCCTTGGGATGTTTAAAGCTTGGGAAATCTTTTGGTATCCAAATCCGGCTTTAAACATCTCCACAACAGTATCACGGACCTGCCTGGTGTGTTCCTTGGTCTTCATGATGCTCTCTGTGCTTTAAACAGAACTCTGAGACTATCACAGAGCAGGTGCATTTATACTGAGACTTGAATACGCACAGGTGGATTCTATTTATCTTCATCAGTCATTTAGGACAACATTGGATCATTCAGAGATCCTCAATGAACTTCTGGAGTGAGCTTTCTGAACTGAAAGTAAATGGGCCGAATAATTTTGCACGCCCCACTTTTCAGTTTTATTATTACAAAAAAAGTTTAAATGATCCAATAAATTTTGTTCCACTTCACAATTGAGACCCACTTCTTGTTGATTCTTTACCAAAAATTTAAAATGTTATATCTTTATGTTTGAAGCCTGAAATGTGGCAAAAGGTTGAAAAGTTCCAGGGGGCCGAATACTTTCGCAAAGCACTGTATATCTTAAGGATTTAAGGGGCTGTTCCAGTTTAAGCACATTAATTATCATTTTTGTATAATCAAACATTATTTTTTCCCGAATAAACTTTTTTTTTATCAGTTCTTCAGTTCTCATGATCTGTTTGATTTAATTAAAGAACTTTCATTATGTACTTCCAGTGTATAATCAGTCATGTGATGGACATACAAGTGCTTGTCCCATTATAAAACACAACTGTGATATCTGTACTGTATCTGTAACCAGTCCTGCAATTGGTGTGTCCATCCCATCACCCTCATAGAATTTTATCCACTGAAATGAAATGATAAATGTCCCTATTGAGTACCAGCAAGCCAATATCTTAAATAACATCAAAAATTAATTAAAAAGTATATTGTGTAACTTTGTACAAGTAATATTTAGTTGCTGAAACTGGAATATCCTTTTAGTAGGTTGAAATACATATGTGTTACATTAGAGGTTTTATCTACTTTGCCCAATCTTTTTTTGGTAGAAGGGTCCCCCAGTGACAATCAGATCACAGGTAGTCCCATTGCTGTGATTCTCCATTGCTGATGATCTTTGTAGCTTTTCTCTTCCATGTTTATTCAGTGAGGGTCATGAACAATGAAACCTCTCTATTTACCCACAATTCCATAATAGGCTTATTTTAATGGGACTCTGTCACTCTGGACCAGTCATATTAGCTACAATACTGATGCTGAGCTTAGATCAGTCATTTTTATTTCTATGCTCATCTCCCTAGAGAAGAATCCTGAGCATGGAGAGGAAGAGTCCTCTGATGCATAGCAGGGAAACTTAGTAAGTATAAAGATAAAAATGACTCATCTAATTACAGTATGAGATGTACTATTCATGCAGCACTGTAGTTAAAAGGGCTGATCCAAAGTGACAGAGATGCCTGTCCATTCATTTAGGAGGGCCCAAGGGGTACAAGGTCCCAGCTCTCATGATTAGGGAGGTTATCAGTGATAGCACCCCCACTGATCTAATAGTTATCTCCTATCATGGGAATTGGGGTCCACATCAAATCCCCCAAAAAATGCAGATAAGATGCAGACTAAAACTATGGTCGTGTGCATGATGCCTAACAGTGACAACCAAGGATCAAAACAAGAGTGTGCCACAGAATACTGACAACTGTGACAGCGGCAGAAACCTCATAACAGTGACATCAAGAGACTCTTAAATACAGTGATTGCCAATGTTCCCTCAAACTGTGAGTGTTTAATGGTTGTCCAACATGAGAAAACTGATTTAGTGGGTTCACTTATGTTATAATGGAGGGCAGTGATAATAAAAAGGGCTGTGTCTGGTATGTCTGAATCTGTATAATTTCAATAATTTATCATAGTCCACACTCTTGTGTTGGTGGCCTGCTAACCAGATAATTATCCACTGATATTGCTTCTTTAACAAATGCTACATGAAAAAGCCATGTGAAATGTCTGACCGCTTGGCTCCGGTTTACCTTTCACTGCTTCAATAAGCATTAGAATGGTTGTTTGCTGAGATCTAAAGAGTTTGGAATGAGTCACTGGAAGCATACATGAGAGTGGGATTTATCGGCATATGAGTCACTTGCTCTGGTTTTATTCCCTTTTCCCTGTCAAAAAAAGCCAAAATCAGTCAGACGCAGGTCAAATGTACAACACTATGACATGGAGCTAAAAGCTAGAAAGTAGATCAGCAATGAATCCATGCAGAATAGTCTAATGTAGATACATAAAGTGCACACGCAAGATTGTCTCATTAATAGAAAAATGTATGAATACAGGTAATAGAATAATAACAGAAACATGAAACACATACAGCATAGTGAGTATGTTATAGGGGATTATCTGCGGTACTAACATTTAATAAATCTTTAATTTTTTATTACTCTTAAATACTATATTTATTGGTTTATTTACTCAAAATGATTGTTAAAGCTGGACCTGTAGTTGAAGGCAGAATATTGCATACAAATCCATTTACTGCTTGGACTACATTTGTAGCTCAATGGCTAAAATCCATTAAAAGTACTACAAACATTCTAGTAGGGGGGGATTTATCGATACTGGTACAAAGAAAAACTGTCTTGGTTGCCAATAGCAACCAATCAAATTGATCATTTCATTTTCCAAAGAAGCTCTGAAAAATAGTGGAACCTAATTGGTTGCTATGGTAATTTGCACCAGTTTTGCTAAATCTCACTCTAGGTGTTCAACACTGCAATAGTATGATCAACTTACATGCCTAATTTTCTACTATTTTACTATTGGTGACCTGTCCACATCCCTACAATCAGCTGTTTTGGGGAAGTCAGCACCAGAACTACACAGCTCCATTTATTGTGTAGTGGATGGAGATGGTTACAGACTAGTACACGAGCACAGGAACCAGACAGGTTGCAGATTTTACACAACTTTACTTCAGTAATTAATATATGTCTGGGCTCTGCAGCACCACAATATCTCTCTCTGAAGATCTCCACAGACTACTGACACTGGTCTCTCCTCAGTCTCCAACTGCCCCTCTTGTTGATAAGAGTCCCGACCTTTCACTGTCACTCTCCTGTTGCTTTGTTGTCTTTAACCCTGGTCTCTACAATAGTTCCTCACAGCCCTACATCCTGTCAGCACCAAGCTCCGTGGACAAATCTGTCCATGTTTCATCTTAGAAGATGTCCATGAAGGATCATTGTTTGGTCCGTGTGTCTTTTTTTTTGTCCTCTGTGTGTCATCTATATGCCACAGACACTGCTCAGCTGAAATTTTTTTTCCAGAGCATATCCTATCAGTGGTCAGTGAAAAACGCACCAAACACGGATGCCATCAGTGTTGTGTAAGTGATTTTTCAATGAACCATATACTATAATGGGTGTTTTTGACCCATATTACAGACCAAAGTAGTGCATGTCTTTATGATTTTTTTGAATAAGAGGACTCCTGTCAACCACTTTTTTGGATGTAAATAGATTTTTATTTTTGTAAATCCAGGCTTGACAATCTCTCTGAACGTTTTCGGCTAATAAGCCTTCCTCAGAGATGCTGGATGAGCCGCTGGACTGTATTCTAAAGAAGAGTGACAGAGGCTGTGCTCCTAGTTCCTGAGCGCAATGTGAAAAAGGCTGATGCCAGAAGTGTATGGCGCTCATCCAGCATCATCCAGCATGAGGAAGGCTGTTGTGCAGTTGGCAAATAAGGAATAAAAAAATACATGGAAGGCCAACCTTCCATCCTAGTATAATTATTAGAGATGAGCGAACTGAATCCAACGAAATGGAATTTGATCCGAATTTCAGGATAAATTTGATTCGCTGCGAAGCTGAATTTCCTTGTGCTTCGTGGTAGTGAATCAATTTAACCTGCAATAATGTAAAAAAACAAAAAAATCATACCTCCTCCATTTGCTCACGATAAGCTGGCCGCCACCATCTTGATTGAAGATAATGGCTGAAATCCCATGCGTGGTAATGTATTATGTCACCACGCCGGCCAGCGTGAAAGCTCATCTCAGGCTGCACAAGATTTTGCCCAAAATTTTAAGCAAGATCTTCAGATCTTCAGTCCATCCTTAGCAAAAAGAGTCGGTAAGTATGATTTAATTTTTTTTTCTGTTAATTTTAAACTGTATTATTACCTTCAGATGCTGCGATTATGTATGAATGTGGCATCTGAAGCATATAATCATGGGGAGCGGCACTATCGCAGCTCCCTGTCAGTGCCCCCGCTACTTAAAAAAAAAGTAATTCGTCACAAAACAAATTTTTTTGGTAAAACTCGTTGAAGCAGCCAAACCAAATTTTCCAAATGTTTGCTCATCTCTAATAATGATCAAATCCCCAGTATAGGCAGAAAACAGAGATCAGGGGTTTCTGAGCACTTTTTGATACTGGACGTCACATTTAGGCAATGACCTCTCTATCCATGAAGCCATGCCTCCTTTCAGCTAAGCCATGCCCCCACATTGTTTCAGGTTAGAAAAGTCTCTAAAACAGGTTAATAAATGTGGTATAAAGCATGTACGCCACTTTTTAGTGCAAATTGCACTAGAATTCTGGTTCATTTTGAATAGTAAATCTCCCCCAATAGTCCCAAAAATGTATACTATTAATTAAAAATGTGCTACTGATTATTAAATTCTCAAAAATGTAAAAGATCATTATATATCAAACCTTGTAGTGAGTGATCATATCCATGCACCTTATTGAACACACATTTCTAAACAACCCAAAATATGTCTGTAGACAAACAATTACAAATTTATGAAGCCCAAAGCATTTGTAGAAATCCAAGATTTTGTTGGGAAAAGGGAACTGATTAAAGCCATCTCATTCCATGTCTGACATTTTCCCTTGTGTGTGTGTGTTTTTTATTAATTTCCAGCACAACTTGTTTATATAAATTATTGATGCTTATTTGCAATTACAGTGCTAAAAGGTTTATTAATACATACAGCCTGCATTGAATGGCTCGTAAACTAGGCCAGTAATTAAATATTCAAATTAGCTTGGAACTTGCAGAAATCTATTCTTTATAAATGAATGTATATATTAACTTCTGTAATAAATTAATATGATATTTTTAGCAGCGATATATGTTATATAGCTGTCAGGCTAAAATTGGGTGACAAAAAGATGGAATAGATTTATCTTTTCTCTAGATGGCGACAGAGGCGCTAAATGCCTTGGTGTGACTGGCCAGTTACAGTATATTAGGAAATATTCATATCAGTGATATTATTTCCATTTTTCTGCTCTGCTATAGGAAGTTATCATGGAAGTGCCATAACTGACGAAAATAGAGCCACACAAATGCCATTGACTATAATGGGTCAGTTCAGTTTCCCTTTAGGATAACTTTTTTTTTAGGAGAAAAGAGCACTGTACGCAGGAATTTTTTTTCCTCCTCTATTTTCTATAATCTGTTTGATGGAATCCCAATGTACAGATGAAGATGCATTTATTTCTACAGGCCTTTCTGACTCTCCCCCAACAGATGATGAGTTTTTAACATCTGATCTTTTTGTTCTCAAGGGAATGAGCCTCCACCAGAAGTGTCTGGAAGTGGCTTACTTCCCTCTTTTCATGGACAACACATGCTGACTCTGCCAAACTGAGTGAACATGTGTATGAGGAGTTGGGCAGAATAGTCTAGGCTGACCAAGCATTTAGCAGACAGCTTTTGAAGGTGTATGGGTTTCTAAGAAGTAACCAAACTCATGGGCAGTATAGTATAACATCTGCAAAGAGTTAATGTTTTTTTTTATGTTTGCTTAGATTTCCTTGGATTTCTATGAAATGGTTTACTGTTTGCATTAGGTAAAATAGACTTTAAGCCCCATTGGGGACCAGGGCTGATACCAGGGCTGATTGTGAGTGATTACAGTCTCAGTAATTATACTGACAATACGTATGTTCTACATAAGCACTATTTTTGTGTTTTCTCTACTATATTACTTTTTCCAGTAAATTAATTGCATCTGTTTTAAGGACTTAATCATTTCAGAATAAAAAATACATCAATTTATTCATTTTTTTTATTTTAAAGGTCCTGTAGCTGTGATTAGTGGAGAAGAAGATTCTGCTAGTCCCCTCCATCATATTAACCATGGCATTACAACACCAAACTCTTTAGATGCTGGACCAGACACAGTGGTAATTGGAATGACTCGGATCCCCGTTATTGAAAATCCACAGTATTTCCGTCAAGGTCACAATTGTCACAAGCCAGACACATGTAAGTATTACATTCTCGCAGTATATAATAGCTAGGAAAGTCAAATTAGCTTAATTTAGTACATTATATTAGTTGTGGTTTAAGTTGGGTTTTGTGGTGTGTTTCTGGAATTGTTGTGTTCCAGAAATTAAATTGCATAAAGCTTAATAATTCATTAGAATTCATGTTAAGCAAGTTAGTTGGGAGGCAGGGAAAAGATTTTAAATTTCCAAATTTGATGACTATCAAAGTGAATCATGCAATTTGATTAGCATTTATCATGTGTAGTAATAGTTTAGGTTTGCCAAATATTCTAGTATTCAGTTCATATTTCTATATACTGTATAGTATTTTAAAAGCTGTATGTTTCATTACCATCATAGCCCTGATATGTTCATGGATGTTATATTACCTTGTTGTTTTAATTAAGTCCCTTTTTCCATATAGGTCCCTGGCCTCCCTTTATAGGCTCAACTATTTGTTAAAATATACAAAATTACATCATTACATGACATGTCCCTTAAAAATCCAGCAGATTAGTTTTTATATTGTCCATCTCTGGAGCTATAATCAGTACACAGTATATTATGTGAGAATATGCTATAATTATATACTGTGAAAACAGTATTGACATTTATATAGATTTTACTTGATCAGTGGTCATTTGAGGTAGTACAAGAACCACTCTCTTTGACCTACCTTCTCAAGGATGATCAATTTGCTTGATAACAGGACACATTAAACAAGTTATACAGTAGCTTTATAAATAATTCCTAGACATTCCTTCCCTTTAATCTTTCTATAAAACTGATGGTATGAGATACTGATAACTTGTTCAACTTCATAATACAGTATATGTCTTTTCTGCAAAGCAAGAACATTTCACAATGTTCACAGAGTACTAATAAAGTAACCAAGCGTAAGTGAAGCTCCTTTGACTTTGTGTGACTTCTTCCTGCCATTCTTATCCCGTTGAGGTTGAATTCTTTGAGGCTTGGGGCTCTTTGGAGAAAGAAACTTCATAAGAATTCTTCTGGTTCACAGGAGACATTTTTGGTGACATGTTCTCCTTAATATCTTGAATGAAGCCATAGACTTTCACTTTCATCTTTGCTTTCTGCATTCATTTATCTTTGCTTACTGCATTTTATCAACATTTTCTTGTTACTTTTTATTGTCTGATTTATTTTTAAAACTTATGTAAAAGAGTCATACTGATTTCATACTGAGTTCAGTAGCTTACAATACAAGCAATGTGAAATCTTAAGGCATGTGAAAGCTTCTGGGTCTAGAACATAAACATTTGTTATTTACACTTTTTATGAAACAGATTTTTTTGTGTGGAGTCCTCACTTCTGGGAGGACAGCATTATTGTTGTTACTTAACATTATGAGGACCATTGCTTTATCTAAAGTAAGCTCCATGCTTAGTGAGTGAACCAAAATGTTCACATTATCCCAGCGTATTTTCACCTTTCTTAACTAAGCCCACTTATCTGTTAAGTTTCTATGTGTGTCCTCATATCAGACAAGCAAGCACCTACATCTCTCAAGAGTGCATTGCAGTCAACTTTAGCTATCTTCTTATCCTGTCTACACCACTAATAAGTAGCAGTATAGTATGTAATGCCCTGCTACAAATTTCCTTGTTCATTTTCTAGAGGGAGATATAGGAATCTGGAGGGAAGGGGGGATTTATCATTTGCAATGGTTTTGGTGCCTATCTTTGCTTGGACAGGTTGGGCCAAATTTATGAAATGGAGCATAGTAACAGTTTATTTGGTACAAGTGCAGTATGGTATACTCCTGTGTTTATAAAAGTACACCAGTGGGTTGCCCTACATGAAGATGTCACACATTATAAATGAAAATTAAAGGTGTTATAATCTGAAATTCCGACCTATTTTTCACCTACTTATGACAGTGTTGAGGCTCACCAAATGTCACAAAATGTGACCAAATAGAAAAAGATTAATATGCAGCAATTGTCATATGTGGGCATCACTTACAACATTTTAACACCACAAATTTGGCACAGCAGACATGATATTTTAAATGTTCTTCATATTTCCCTGAATTTAGAAGAAGGGAAAAATGACTGAAAGGTATTTTGGCTGATTCACTATGAGATCTCTATGTTGACAATTAGGGGAAGATGATAGCAGGAAAGCGACTGAGCATGGCTGGTTTACCATTGATTTTAGGAGAAGGTAGACTGCAATTTCAGCCACAGGAGATACAGTAGGGGGGAAATGTAATGTTCAGAAAAACCTAGCAATATTTTTATTACATGTATATTGAAAATTTGTAATAATACTTCAGCTGAAATGTGCTATTCATTGCATGGTATGAGTAAGAAAGGTAAAGCTGCATATGCATTCTTTCCTAGTAATATGTAAATGATGTCTGAACAAGTGACAGTTTCATTGCAATTCTATAACTGAATATAACTGAGGGCAACTTCAATATTAGAAAAGTAATTTGAATAACATCCCAGATCACTCTTGAAGTTTTTTTTTAAGGGTTAAAAATGAAAAACAACTATTAATCACCCTCACTCAACCACTTTCATTTCAGCACTGCTCCCATTCCCCTTGCTCACCACTTTCTGGTCCTAGCTTGACACACAGGAAAGGTGGGTTGCCGCTGTGGCAAGTGATTGGTTGAATGTGCTGTTCTAGCCATTTCCAGTTTGTTGAGCCAGGGGTGGGGGATTGGTGAGGGTGAGTAATGTCTTTTTTAAAGAAAGTTCTCCCTTCCCCCCTAGAAAACCTCTTAAGGGCGGCCCCAAACCCTGTTCCTGCTGTTTACACCCATTACACTAAAATAAAAGATCTTAAACAACAGACAGTTCCCAATCAATATTGCAGTGATAACATACTTTCCATATCTAAAACACATAAGTGCAGACAACAGGGCAAATTTCACCAGCTACACCCAAATAGACACCTATACAGACTATGCAAAAAAACAAAACAAACCAAATACAACCTCAGCAGTTATGACCAATTAACCAAAGTAAAAGAAAACTACACAATTTAAGCTAAATACAAGACAATTCAAAGTAACTACAACATAAACAGCAATATAAAAATGATATTAAGATTTTTTTGGGTTTTTTTCCTACAATAACAAATACGAATCAAGTAATAATCTGAGTTTACCTTAAGCTTGACTTAAGTATTGCAGTTTTTAAAACTACACACTTCTGTCTGTCTGTTGCACTTATGTCTGGTTATAAACTTCACCAGAGAAGAGTAAACTATGTACTCATTGACATTTAGTTAATTGAAAGTCCTAGAATATATACAGAACACACATAAGGCTTCAATGTTTCGAAGTGATTGCAATCAGTACATATCTGCATGACGAGGATTTGCCTTGGACTGGCGCAACCTCACATTGTAGGTTTGTAGGTGTCCTTCAAGGCAGATTCTTTGAGTAGTAGAGTTATAATGCTTATCACTTTCAATGTTCTTCTCCCTGTTCAAAATGTAATTTTCTAATCTTTGTTCCCACATGCATCCTATTTATTCTGTTTACCAGCTTCTTTTTCATAAAAGGGCATGTCAATAAATGTTCCTAAGTTACAGCCGGTGAAAAACAACTCCTTGATACACTATTAATAGAACATTGGTGTGATATAGATTTCTGTCCACCCTACGCTAACAAAAATTGCTTATGGCATACGATGACGGATGCTTATTTGTTCCCACTTAGTTTAATGTAACAGAGCCAGATCTGAAATATTGAAAACAGGTTTATGGATACTTAAGTTGGGATAGAAGCAGCTTGGAACAATTTCCAGTCTCAGTTATATTTCACTCATAGCAGTCATTAGTGTACTGCTAGAGAAAGGTCATGAGGACAAGTTTGTTGCATTTGCTGTGATCTACTGTACTCTCTTAATTAGCTTTACCTTGATCTTCGCTAATTAAGATATTAAAAATAAGATATTAAAAGCCAAAACATTATGTCACTTATCCAAATAGATAGAAATTGAGCAGTTGATCAGTCTTGGTCATTGCCATATCAGTTGGTTTTACAGAGGCCACATATGCAACTAGGTTTTCATGATAGAACACTATACACATGCTTCCAGGTAGAAACACATATACACACCTACCATATCTTCCTATTATTATGATCGTAATAGTGTTGTGACAGTACCAGTGTTGTCTTGACTCTAGGTTCCAGGATGGTCATTTTAACAAGGTAATGTCAGTAATGTCAGTAATGTCAGTCAAGGTAATGCTGGCTACATATGTAACTCATATAATTAATTAGTATAATAAGATTGATTGCAGCACGTACATCACATTTGTGGCATTAAAAAGGCATAAATTATGGTTTGCTTCATATCCTTGCCCTAATTTGTAACTTTTAGTACTTATTGCCACTTCAAAATCGTCAAGCTATGGGGTTCAATGTAAGAGATTTTGGGTCCCACCAGATCGATTATAATTTAGAAACTGTTGTAAATTATAATTCAAATCTACAGTAGCTGCCAGAAGATGCACCAAATTTATTAAAAGACCTACATAGCAATCCCTTTACTAAGGTGGTAATATATTATGAGGGTAATATTTGAAAGTCACTTTATTGGATTGTCTTCTTTTTGTAAGCTTTTTTTTTCCAACAAATTTACCAAATGTCGCACTCCATTTGTTAAGTTTGTTTCACAAAATGACCAATTCATTGATTTCAGCTTAAAGTCTGTTTATTAAAATGGTGCCACCAGTTTTTGCTCCAGTAAGAGTACACTTGTGGCTTTCTTTTTTTTGTAAAAAAAAAAGTCACAAGTAATAAATATGACTAAAAATCTAACTACACTCACCAAATATCTGTATGCCACTTAGTAAACAAAGGGGGTAATTTACTAACAGAAAATTGCCCATTTGGGGCATATTTCTGGTGCAGATTGCAAGTCTAAAAAAGGGGGCGTGGTATGGGCGGGGAAGGGAAAGGGCTGGTAGTTAAGTCTTCTTTATCATTTTCTACACCTGTTTTATTCTGTGGATGCATCAAAGTTAAGCCTCTTTCACATGACAGTATTTTTTGAGGGCTCCGATCCGCATTTTTTGCGGATAGGATGTGGACCCATTCATTTCTATGGGTCCGCAAAAAAGGCGGACAGCACACCGTGCCATCCGTTTTTTTTGTGGACATGCAATTTGCGGACCGCAAAACACAAAGTAGCCTTATGTAGAGGCTGGCACTTCTAACTTCATAACTATTAAGGTGGCCTTTTAGACTTTTAAATAAATGACCCCCAAAATGCCTGCAGTGGTGCAAACCATAAGAATAATGTCACAAACACTTTATTAATTTGTTGCAATTCCTATTCATTATAACAATAACAAAAACATGCTCCACTATTCTGCAAAAAGCCTTTGATATATTACCCCCTAAGACTAGTGTATGAAACACCAGTCTTAGAAAATCTGCCCCGAAATGTTTATTTGTACTATATTAAACAACAAATCCATATGTATGATCCCTTTAATCATTGCAGTAGATATACATGATTTTTGTTTGCATACTCACATTACAATTTGATAAATGACTCTCTGAACATTGTCATAATGACTTATGGAGTGCCTATGTAGTATTAGGTCAATGTACAGTAACTAATGTGTTAATCTGCGTACAAATATCACCCTATTAAAATAGAACTCTACAGTGTATGCTGTGGAATAAAAAGCAGGGCTTATTCTTTCCAAAAAGATACATTTTTTGTTGGAGATATGAGTTGTGGAAAAGCCAGTGAACCCATGCTAAGAAATGACTTTGCCGACCGGCTCATAGTATGTTGTGTTTTGTCAGCTGTGAATAATAGCATTTTGTTATATATGAAATACACAAAGGATTCTGCAGCTGTACACCTTTCATTAATTGTATGCACCACCGTTCAAGACAAACACTCCATAATGTCTTACAGGAAATAAGGGTTAAGATGTGCTAAATCTTTGATAAATACAAGTCACTTAGGATCAAGAAACATTTGAAACCACAGTACTCAAGCCAAGAATTTTTGACACAATTTTTTTTTATGGCAATCCCTATATAATATTTAGACAGAACAGAAAAATAATGCGGGAAGAAATTATTATTTAACGCAAAAGAATTACAAAATATTTAGAACAGTGAATTCATTGGAGAAATCTCTGGAGAGTTTCATGAACTTTGGGAGAGTATTTCTGGGATTTTAGTTATTGCAAGGAACTTTATGAAGAAATTAACTTGTTTTCTCCAGCCTCCAGGTAATGCCAGTATGTTATTGTGCATCTCACATCTCATGGACATTTACTAATGGCATTACTCCACAAAAAAGTCTCAAATTATGGCACACGGCATAAGTGCATTATAATTTACATCTGTTTAAGCTTCTTGGCAATTTCCAAAAATGTTGGAAAAAGGGGGCGGTGCTTAGTAAGAGGGGACAGGCTTGCACCGTCCCTCCTGATTTACTTTAACCAGATAGAGGAGTAAGATATATCTGAAATCTGCGCCATCCTGTAGCAGATGTGGACTTCAGTATCTGGTGCATGAAGCAGCAGAGATGTTCCTCAGTTATTAAGAGGAGTCTGTATCTAATAATAATATCTTAATAAATTATGTGTTTTTCATGCCAGAGCAGGGAGATCAAGATTGGTGTATGGGTATGCCAGTTTTGGTAAATGTCCTTCACAGTGTTTTTAGTGTTTTCTTTGTTTCTCCTCCAGGTGTTACTCATCTGAGACACTGGAGGAATATAGCTATGCTATGCCACTGATGTCAGATAGGTGCGGGTCCAACCTCTAGGACCCACCCTTATCTCCAGAACAGCCCCCAAAAGTGAAGGAGAGAGCACATAATTTCTATGGGACAACCAAAAATAGCAGAGAAAGCATAGAAAAAATGGAGAGTGCACTGCACACACGTGGCCTCCACCCCATTCAATTATATGGGACTGCCAGCTCAGTGGTCCCCTTTCTGGAGATAGGTGCAGAATCTGCACCAATCTGACATTGGTAAGTCTCAGATAAATTACGTAACCCCTTTAGTGAAATATAAAATGTATAATGAAGCTTTATTTATGACATTTTTGGTTAGTGGGGATCTATTCAAAAGTGGTGGTATTTTCAATCACAATGTTTTTTTTGTTTTTTTATGGCATTTTCCACATATGTTTCAATTTAGGACTAGGAAGATAGCGTAATATGCATGTCATAAAGGTGTTGTGTCAGTTCAGCAAGTGGCATTTATCTTGTAGAGAAAGTTTATTCAAGGCACTTACTAATGTATTGCAATTATACATATTGCCTCCTTTGCTGGCTGGATTCATTTTTCTATCACATTATACACTGCTCGTTTCCATGGTTATGACCATCCTGCAATCCATCATCAATGGCCTACATTATAGGAATATGTGTTAAATGTAATGGAAAAATAAATCCAGTAAGCAAAGGAGCAATATGGATAATAACAATAACAATATTGTTATTTGCTATATTAATAACAATAAATTAATAATTGGCTTATATTAATTTTCTCTTCATGATAAATGCAATTTGCTGAAGTGAGAAAAAACCCTTTAATGTTGCAAACTAAAAATGCCACCAATGAACTGATGATTTAAAATAATAATACATGCTATAAAATAAGCTTGCAACCTGCTTCTAAAGTACTGCATGCAGGACTTTTTTCCAAGCTACGAAACGGATCTCAGAAGGAAATGGCTCAAACAGATGATTTTACCATCCGTTTTGTTTTTACAGTATCCTGGGTTTTTTTTTCTCTGTCTGTTCTTCTGATGGATCATGCATTCTAACAAAGTCAAGAAGAATTTTAATGAATGAAAAACAAGTTATACTGAATCTTCTCCCATAAAACTTTATACATATGAATCTGCTCAGCTACTCCTGCTCTTTAATCTGCTTCTGGTCCTCGCAGGACTTTTTCTCCCATCTAAAATAACGGTTCTCTGACAGAACTGATGCAAACTGATCATAACTGATGCTCAAAAAAACAAGGATCAGTTTTTTTGTGCAAACTGATGCTAAATGAGCATAACTGACACTCAAGATAACTGATTCATTATTTTTATGTTCTTAGAAGAATGGGAAATAAAATGGTGATTTGAATCCACCCTAAGTTGTACTTTGCACCAAATGGCATGAGTTGTTTGTGAACTTTGACTCATCTTAAAACCTAAGACTTTTGCACTGTTTGTCTAGAAATATTACTCCAGTTTTCTCCATCACCCTATACTGGAGTGGCTTTAGGAGTTATTTGATACTTTTTGAAAAAAGTTCCAGTCATAAATCTGAAGTGAAATTCATTAACATAGATAACCACACCCACTTCTCCACCTGCTTTTCAAAACTGAAGTGAGTGGTGTAAGAATGCAAAAAGTCTCTACATTTTTATGCATGTGACCTGAAAGGGTGACAAAAGCCCTATTTTGCCACTTTCGAAGACAGATTTGTGGTGTGCAGGACTTGATAAATTCCCACCAAAGATATCCAGGCAGAATAACTGGTACACTCAGGTCAGGAAGCTTGTAACATAAGGAAAGACAGCTGTATTCTAGTGAGGAAAGAGTGAAATTGAAACCTTAAGCATTAACAAATATGCTTTGGCATAATACATTACGACTTGGATGCATTTTTAATGTCTGGGAACACAGCTGATTTATAATGCACACATCTAAAGCTTGTAGCACACATAGTTCGAACTAATAAATAAATGACAGGTAACTTGAATTAAAAGTATTTTTCATTTTGCATTGCCAGAATTTAAATGATGTAAAGTAGAAAGGATTGGCTGGAAACATCAAAAATATTGTCAGGCACTAGTGATGATGAAGTTTTTTGCATGCATATTCAATCTAAACTTGGTCACTGCTGTAGACTTAAAAAAATCTTTGACAGACAATTATACTAGAATCAACAATATAGAAACAAAAAACTAAATAGCTCAAAAAGCTCAATTTTACATTAAAGAATTTAAATGATGTGAAGTAGAAAGCACTGGCTGGAATAATTCAAACTATTTTCATTCACTAGTATTGCCTAAAGAAGTAGTTGCATTAATAGTCAGTCTGTGTATTATAAGGCTCTTTTATATGGGCTGACAGTAGCAAAGGTAACTGGTGCCAGCTTTCTCCCTTCATACACCAACACATGTATGGTCTGCAGAGTTGAGCCTCTATGTGTGTAAGGGGTGGATTCAAGTTGTATGTCAACTCAACTTTTTCACTGTATTATAGACACTCAACTAAGCTTTAAGAGGTGCATATAAAAAAAATATAGACTGTTTCCCAATTAAGTACCTTGCATGGAGACAGACCACACGATTGCTGCGAGGCCAGTGATGTTATGACATAAATTAATTAAAATAATCGACAAATTTATAACAATATTTGTTTTTAATACAAATTTATTTGGTCGAAGTTGCGTTAAAAAATAATAGTTGTTTTGCGAACATTCCTGCACAAATTACGAACATACAGTCTAAGCCAGGCATCCCCAAACTGCGGCCCTCCAGCTGTTGTAAAACTACAACTCCCACCATGCCCTGCTGTAGGCTGATAGCTGTAGGCCGTCCGGGCAGTTTTGCAACATCTGGAGGGCCTCAGTTTGTGGATGCCTCGTCTAAGCGTTGTTAAAAGTACGCTACTGAATTGAATACGTAACCATTAGCGTACAAAGTGCATACAAATCCTTAGCGTACTATTGACTTGTGATTGTGTCATACTCACGCATGATGCTAGGCCATGGCGTACAGTTCTCAGAGGCAGTCCATATGAGCTACAAAATTAAGGTGCTAGATATCCGGCTAAGTGCACATTTTACCAAACACACCATACAATAAGTGCATAATAGGACACATTGCTATACCTAAAAAAGAATACACACAATGGGCTAAAGTGCTTGAACGTAGCTGAACCTATAAAAACAATATTGCTAAAATACTGCAAAGACATAAATATGCAAACATTTTAGTGCAACCAATTTCACATTTGCAAGCATAGTAGGCTCAGATATACGTTTGAGTCTCTTTTCTTGGCTTCTTGGCATAAAACATTGGAACACATAGTCCAAAATTCAATTGTAATCCACGTGAGGTAATTTTGTAATCCAAACAGGTAATGTGTAATCCACATGGATAATATAAAATATCAGCAAACAGAGAAAGGGGGCTCCCAAATAACCTGAGAAGGGGGGGGGATAGGCACGCTTAGGCGCAACTGGGAATTTTCTGTAGAATGGGGGGGGGGGTCCTGACAAGCCAAACAGGGGGAAATAAAAACAAGATAAATTAAAAACTAGCTCTCATCCATCAGGTGCAGTTCATGTTGTGGCTCCCATAGGTCCAGACCATGAGGTGTCCTTTAAATCAGCCAGACAGAAACAGCCAGTTGTAGAAGGGTTCCTCAGATGAGGGACCTAAAGTCCTCCTCGCTGCTACTGCTGCTGAAGGACATGAGAGGACGCTCCTGCCTTCTGTAGGCCACGCTGGCTGGCGTGGTTGAGCTCCACTGCCCTCTGCTTCTAGAATTTGAACTTGACTGGGTGGTGGTCATGAGCTCGTGAGAGCTGCTGCCACTTGAGCCTTCACCTTTCTGGATACTCCTGCCAGGACAGCAGGGGTAAGGTCTTCTTGCTGCAGCGGTTCAAGCAAGGCTGCTCCCAAGGAAGAGCCGCCAGCTCCCCTGGCTGCTGCTGACTTCATTTTCCATGGTAGCTGGTACTGGATCAACGTGGGCTGGAAAGTGAAGGATGATGTAGTCAGCTGATCCAGGTGAAAGGACTGTGGTGGTGGTGGTGGTGGCAATGCAGGGATCAGAGGCTAAGGCTGTGGCTCTGGTTTCTCTCTGAAATGGAGGGTGCCATCTGGTGACTCTTGTAGGCAGTGCACAGGTCCTGTGGCTGCTGGATCAACCAGCCAGGTCTTGGCTGGCGATGCAGGTACCAGGGGCCTTGACAATAACGTTACCCCGGTAGCAAAAGGGCCTTTCAGGGATGCCATGGTGGTATATCTACCTGATCCCCCACGTATAGGCTGTGACAGGCTTGGGGCAGGTAAGACCGATTGACAGACCTGCGGCCCACGAAGTACTCCTTGCCGTCCTTGTCCTCAAGGAAGCCACTGCCTCGCTCCACTGAAAACCAGAGGATGATTTCTTTAAGCCGTTCCAGCATAGGGCCTCCCGGCCTCAGATGAACAAGCACTTGGATGACCCAGTCCTCCACTGCTTTCTTATAGTCCCATAGGGTCTGGGCGTGGGCTGTCACTGATGCAGGGACAATGGGATTCTGCTGCATGAAAGATGTTCTCTTGGCGTAGCGGAGTGGACGCTCCAGCCACCTTTGCTGCACCAGCCGGCACGGCAGACCCCTCCGGTGCCCATGCGATTCTCGGGATCACTTGTGCCACTCTGTTCTCCTCGGGCCACTCCTGTGGTTTGGGCTTGGTACCCCACACCATCTCTCCCCACTTTGGACGTAAATGTTTTGCCATGCTGTCTTGTTCACCGCTGGCTTGAACTGGAGAGGAGGGCAGAGTAATGAGGGAGGAGTCTTCACTCCCTATACTAACAAATAGATAGTTCTCCGTGGTCCGGGCTGGTTTTTCCCACTTCTGAGGGTTGCGTATCTTCACTTTCCCACTCTTGAGAGGGCCTATCATCATTTTCCTGCTTCTGGGGGACGAGGGGCAGAAAGAATGTGTACGTAGTGTACGTAGCGTTAGCGTTCAAAATTTTAAGAATATTTAAGAATCGTACGAAGCCAATCTGAATAAATCCGGATTCGCTTCGGAGTAGGAAATAAGGAGGATTCATAACGAATATACGAAGCGGCAAATAGATTCGCTCATCTCTAATATATACTGAGCTCCCCCTAGTGGTGGCTGCAAACAGTCAATGCTTTATAATTTACAATGGGATATGGAACTTGATGGAGATTAATCTGTGTTTTTATGATAGTTTTACATCTGTTACTATGATAGTGATTAGGACCGCCATCATGACAGTACCACGGTAAGGGGCCCAGCTATTTTTATTTCCACTGTTTACCGATCACTATAAATAATTTCTTCACTAAATTGTACAGATTATTATGATTACAGTCGTGTCAAATACTGTTTTGTGATATTAAATAAGTATGTTATGAAAATATATTTTTATGATGATTTTTTTAGTAACATTATGTTTGTAGAAAAATAACTTCTACTATAAAAGAAATAGTAATACTAATTAGTATAAGAAAATTTAACTAACCCTCTAAACATGCGAAGTCTACAGCCTAGAGGTAACTCTTCTGACATATATTAGGTCTGAGAGCCAAATCCTGATAAAGGCTTGTAAAATTTGTTTCTTAAGGTAATTTTGCTACCCCTAATTTAACCCATAAGAGAATTTGATAGAACTTAAAATGTTACTTAGGAGTGTGGCCAAATGGCCTGATGATGTGTGAGGCCCTGAAATTCCTGATGGTGGTTTAGCACATAATGTTTTTGGAGAAAAAAAGGACACATTTTTGCAACCTTTCTTTCCAGCTGAAGATTAGTAAAACATAAAATATAATACAGAAGGGTACACTTGTGAGGCATTTTTCTTTTGGTGCATTTTTTTGGGGTCAGTCAATTTTTTTTCATTTTTTTTCCAAAACACAACATTCTTGAAGTGTGTCTACAAAAAGAAAAACACAAACAAACTTACAAAAGTCACAGAAACAATGTCATGTCGAGCTACACCCCATTAACTGGCATTAACTGGGAGGCACTTTAAATTTTGCCCTATGATTTCTATGTATGACTTTACTGCTTCAACCACAACAAGCAACATCATAAATGTTGCTCTGGACTATAATAAATAATGATGTTACCTTTTTATAGGATGGAATTTATTAATAAATTACTTACTGTAGCTTTTTATATAGTTGGACACACAACCTCTATTCTCTCTATGGTGGATACATGCAGAACATCCCAAAATCTGTCAAAAATGTATCTCTACCTGATACATAGATATCTTCTTTGGAGCTGGGTATTTGATAACAACTTTCACAACGGTCGATTGTCAGAGGTAAAACAGATAAAACAGGCAAGATATAATTTTGAATGCAAATTTCCCAAGGCCATGACTGCTGTGCCTGGAAGAAGTAGAATCGATGACAGTTAAAATAAAGCACACACTGGGGTTTTCTACATGGAAATTAAGCAATTAGTGCTGCTAAATGTCAGGTCTTAATGTTATCTTTCTTGACTCCAGAAATATCAGCAGCTTTCGCTGTCAGATTGCCTTCTGAGAGGATGTTTTTGAATGCAAGTGAAATGTTGTGTTGTTACTCGCTTGTAAGTCAAAACCGTTAAAGTAGAAAAAAAAGAAAACAATTTTGAGTTGTACAACGGCTTTCATCAGCTTTATTAAGGACAATCGAATATTTGCTTCTCAGGTTCCTCTACCCTCTCTACTATAATGAGGCAATATCAAGATGTTCTGCTCTTAGATAACTTAGATTCAGACCAAAGTAATTTATACTTGGAGTAACTTCAATATTACAAAACCTGCCCACTCGTAAGCAATCCATAAATGAAATGAAGAGTATTTTTTACGCCTACAACACTGTTAGTAATGTTAATCGTGCATCAGTACATGACAAGTATTGTAAATATCAGGTGGATCAATGCAACATCATAAAGAACACATTCGATCCCAGTAGGCAGATGAAGGAGATATTTCCTGAGGGCAGTTAGAAGAGATATCACCTAAAACACCAACATCAACACAACTGTCATTTTCTGGAAATATACTCACGGCAACGACCATTGTATTGTCAGGTTTTGCAGCTCTTTGAATTATTTTTAAGTAAATGAATAAAAGCTGTAATAATTCAAAAAATCTCTTCTCTACCTATATGTTGTAGAACAATAGACAAAGGACATTAGATCAACTTCAGGTCTTCAGAAGTCAACGTCAGTCTTCACAAAACCTTTAGTACAATATATTGCATTATATCATAGCTTGTTTTATTCTTGTCCTCCCCAGACAGTGGTTACCTTGGTCAATAGGTCACATTTTGATGATATCAGGCAATGGCTCCAGCCACTTCAATTTTAAGCCTTTTGCTTGAGCCAGAACATTATTAATCCTGGACCCTGAACTATCCCTTAGGATTACTAATAAGAAACCTTTTTTAATGTGGCTATAGTAAAAAGAAGAAGACAGGGAAACGGTTAAGTGAATGTCACAGTAAACATGGATGGGCCGACAGCCATGAATCTAATTAGGTTCAGTTGTTAAGGCTTGTCATGTTAGCTGTGGGATGAGCTGAATAAGTAATATTGCCAGATGTACTGTGTGCATCCAGTTGTGTTCAGCTCAGGACAATGATATGAAGACTTTAGTCCCATAAGTATTAAGAACACACTGCTCGAGAATTCTGTCAGCAAGAAAGCAGCTAAGACTATTTTTAACTGAAACTGAACAGTACAAGGGGATGGGAATACTGATTGTGCAAAAGAACTGCTAGTTCGCACTATTTGCAAAACTGAACTGTTATAGGTCTCGGTTGGGTCAATTGCAGCTGAGGATTAGAACCATTTTAAAAATTACATGGAAAATATACAGCAATTTCCTAATATTATGTGATTATTGATAAGAGCAATTTAATCCGTGCACATTGCAGTAGAATATGTTCACATTTACACTATACAACCAAGGTTGTCACTCATTATGAAAATGGTAGCAATTATGATAATGCTTATAAACCTGCTGGGTTTACGTTACCCTTTCTCAGTGAGACATAAAAGTAATTATGGCAGCCTGCAGTTTGTCAATGGACTTCTCAGTTATGATCCCAACAAGAACATATTCTTAAGGCACTTCAGACAGAAAAAAAAGGCTGCCATAAATGGTACCTGTATTAATTTTTCTGGGTAAGGGTTATTATTAAAATCACCCAGATCTGCAAATAGTATTACATTAAGAATAAAATAAAGTATAATCCCTTTATCAATACACAAAAGAGTAAAACAAAAACTGCTGAAGTAATGCAAAAGTATAAAGATAAGGGCTCATGCACACAACCGGTGCTGGCCCATGCATCACAGATCGCGGACCCATTCACTTCAATGGGTTCCGCAATCTGAGAGATGAGGAGTGGAGGCATGGATCGGAACACCACCGAAGCACTACTTTTTTGCGGTGCTGACAGTCTGATGCGGATCGCGGACCCCATTCAAATGAATGGGTCCGCAATCCAAATCCGGCAGCCCCACTGTCAGTGCCCATGCATTGTGGACCTCAAATTACAGTCCACAGCACGGGCACTGACTGCTCGTGTGCATGAGCACAAAAAAAAGCATATAAAGTTGGTTTGAAGTAAACACATTTGTGTAGAACAGCAGCGCTGTATTCATTTCTCTTTTTAAATTAGTGGGAAGAACTAACACACAAGTAACAATGTATTCAGAAAGTCTTCGCTTTTTTCACATTTTTATGTTGCATTCTTGTGCTAAAATAAAACAAACAAAAATAAAACATAATGGGAAATTAAAAACAGATGTTTAGATAATTTTGCAAATGTATTAAAAATGAAAAACTAAAATTTGACATGGACATTCAGACCCTTTGCTATGACACTTGAAATTTAGCTCTGGGGGCTTCCCATTTCTTTTTATTATCTTTAAGATGTTTCTATACTTGTGGTAAATTCTGATGATTTGACATGATTTGTAAATACACATTCCAGTCTAAATAAGGTCTCACAGTTAACAATGAACACTGCTTATAGAGCTCAGAGACAGGATTTTGTGGAGGCTGGGTGTCAATGGCTGGGATAGGAAGACTGATCAGAGTTGAGGGAAAGCTGAATGGAGCAAAGTACAGAGATATTCTTAGTGAAAACCTGATCCAGATTGCTCTGCACCTCAGACAAAGCTAAGGACACAGCCAAGGCAACACAGGAGAGGTTTAAGTACAACTCTGTGAATGTCCTTGAGTGGCCCAGCCAGAGCCCTGACTTGAATACAACAATTCTGGAGAGTCCTGAAAATGGCTGTCCACCGACAGTCCCCATCCATCCTGACAGAGCTTGAGAGGATCTTCAGAGAAGAATGGCAGAAAATCCCCAAAGTTAGATGTGCAAACGTTGTGGCATCACACCCAAACGGACTGTAATAGCTGCCAAAGGTGCTTCAAATAAGTACTGTGTAATGGGTATGAATACTTGAATACCAATGCAAGATTTTAATTTTTCCATTGTAATCAATCAGCAAAGATTTCAAACATTCTGTTTTCACTTTTTCATTTTGAGCTACTGAGTACGGAATGATGGGGGAAACTTATTTTTTTATTTTAGAACAAAGCCTCAACAGAGGCCTGAATGTGAAAAAAGTTAAAGGGTCTGAACTTTCTGAATGCATTGTATATCTGTCATCCATATGAATTTTGCATGTTAAAAGTGCAATATATATATTGACTTGAGACAGTGAAATATTCCCATCTGTATAGCACATAATTTAGGTTTTGTACTTTCATGCAATAATGAAATCTTATTATTAGTCTCTGTTGGGTGAGGCCTCGTCCACATTTCCGTGTCAGTGACACGTCCATGAAAAAAGTGTACGTGTTTCATCCATGAAGCTGTCTGTGAAGGATCCGTGGTTAGTCCGTGTGTCCATTTTTACCATCCGTTCACTGACGTTGCTCAGCTGAAAATTAATTTCCAAAGAATCTCCTATTAGTCATCAGTGAAAAACGGACGCATCAATGACACAACACGTATGTGTGCCAGTGATTTTAATGGACCCATAGACTTCAATGAGCATGCTTGGTCCGCATCACAAATCATGTGTGCATGTGTCAATGATTTTTTTACTGACCCACGGTCAGTAAACAAATACTAAAATGTGAACAGATACATTTAAATCAATGGGTACATGTGCTGTCCATGAAAAATGCAGACAGCACACATCAGTGAAAAACGGAAATGTGGACAAGGCCTGAAGTATACAGTAGGAATACTCCCAAGTTTTTGTCACAGACTCAATTATGTGTCTTCTCGTTGACTAAATACATTATAATATTATTCTAAATAACAAACGGTGCTGTTGGCGCTGACTGATTCACGCAAGGCGCATATTAAAATATATAAATATAAATTAAAATGCCCAGTAATAATGTACCAGTAAGATGTGCCCCCATAGATGCCCCCACAGTGCCACCCAATAATGTACCAGTTAGAAGTGACCCCAATAATGTACCAATAAGAAGTGCCCCCACAAATGTGCCAGTAAAAAGTGCCCCCATATATTCCCCCAATAATATACCAGTAATAAGTGTCCCCATAGATGCCCCCACACTGCCCCCAATAATGTGCCAGTAAAAAGTGCCCCCTTAGATGCCCCCAATATGCCAGTAAAAAGTGCCCCATAGATGCCCCCCAATAATATACCAATAAGAAGTGCCCCCATAGATGCCCCCATAGTGCCCCCCAATAATATACCAATAATAACTGCCCCATAAATGCCCCCCAATATGCCAATAAGCAGTGAACCATATATGCCCCCACAGTGCCCACTAATCATATGCCAATAAGTGCCCCTATAGATGCCCCCAATAATATGCCAATAAGAAGTGCCACCATAGATGATATCAATAATATAAGTTCCCCCATAGATGCCCCCAATAATATGCCAATAAGAAGTGCCCCCATAAATGCCCCCAATAATATAAGTGCCCCCATAGTGCCCACCATATCATGTGCCAGTAAGAAGTGCCCCTCTCCTGTAATGTACAAAAAAATAAATAAATAAACACTTATACTTACCTCCATCAGGCTGGCAGCGATGCGATGCAGGCCTCTTCCCGCCTGTGTCCTGCGCTGTATGGCTCAGGTGGTGTGATGACGTCATCGCGCCGCCTGAGCCGGCCTCTGATAGGCTGCAGGCCTAGTGCCTGTAACCTATCAGAGGAATGGGCAGGGGAGACGCTTCACCCTCCCCTGCCCTGCAGCACAGGCATCTGTATCAGTGTCCTGAGGATGGCGATACAGATGACCATGGAGATGACCGCTTCCACAGTGGAAGCGCTTATCTCCCTGTCCCCTGCCACCGCTGCTCCTCACTGGTGACCGGGTCCCTGATTGCCATGGCCCGGCAAACATCCATTCAGGGCCCGGTCCTGGGCCGCGGACCAGTGGTTGGGGACCGCTGCTTTAAAAGGTAAGTGTTACTGCTGCAAATGTAGAGCATACTAACCTACAGATGACCATGGCATCTCAGATAGAATAAAATCATATTCCTTTTGCCAGCTGTCAGTCCTTGTTTGTGATCTGACAGACAGGGAGGGGTGAGCTAATCTTATTTTATTACAATTTCCGCACGTTAACATTGATAGTATAATAATTAATTTTGCTTGAGCTTATGAATAATGCAGTTGATTTAAGTAATTGCTTTGCTTTTTAATATAACAAATCTCATGTGTGGAATATTTGTAGTTAATGATCAACATTTAAAAAAAAAACAACGCTTTGAGGCTTCAATTTAATTTTGCTCAAAGAAAATAAAATAATGTGGATCTCTGGGAGAAACAACATGGTTTCAATGGTTAAACTCGAGTATGGCATATAATTTAGGTATCAATAGCACTATCCCTACTAGAGGGATTAATACATGACTGGTAACCATTTCTTCCCAAGGCTAATAGCAGGAAAATGATAAGAGCCAACATTATCTTTCTCAGGGAAACCGGGATTTCCATAAAATTCTACACCTTCAGAACAAATACAATGCTGCATATGGCTTTCATTAATTTTACAATACTGTAGTTATAGTTTGCAGGATATATCCAGTTATAAATATACACATAATGAAATCTATAAAATTATTTACATTATATACAGATAATAAAAATGGATGCCACTGTATCCAACAAGAGAAAAACAACATGAACAAAATGACAATCTAATTGCAAAGTTTGACCCTGATTTATCAAGGCCTACATGTGCTATATCAGCCTCGATAGGGCTTGTGCTGTTGGCGGTGGCACATAATTTATGACTGGGTGCAGGCCTCATCACAAATTACCTGCCTCCTCCGACTCTCAATGTGCCAGAAGGAAATCTACTGAACAGCGGAGCTGCCATAGATTTCAGTCATTATTTACACCAGTTTCTGATATAAATAATGATGAATTATCCGGAGCTGATAGTTCCACTCTTGCAAAACCCTTATTCTACCCTCACCGTACCCCCTTTTCATAGACTTGGCAAATGCAGTGTAAAACTTACGACTCAAAAAGTAACAAATCCAGTGGTCCATTTTTTTAAATATTTAAACAATATTAATTGATGTCAGCACTTTCATTGGTGTAAAAGAAAAGAATGGGTTAATAAAGTCAACATTTCACCATCAATGTCTTTCCGTTTCTCCCAGTATTGTCATGCTTTTAAAGGTAAATCCTGACAAATAAAAGGATATGCTTCAACAATAAAAGGGAATGCTCAGTTGCAGAAGAACCATGTTGTGTCCGTTTTATTAACATTATTTCATGCTTGAGGCTGAAAAACAGCTTTGTTCAAGCATAGTTCAGAAATGTCTACAAAGATCCATGTGTTACTTGGATCCCTTGTAGGGAGATGTATATACTCATAATGACAGTGATGACACTTGTCCGATACAATCTACTAATTTGTTCCTTTAGTATAAAATCATTTTAACCCATGAACACCTCTTGTCTTTATAAAACTGAGTCAGAAATAACACTTTGTGTTCTCTTGACATCATAGAGATTAGAGATGAGCGAATCTATTCGCCGCTTCATAGATTCAATACGAATTTTTTTTTTACACCAAAGCGAATCCGAATCTTTTCAGATTCACTTTGGAAAATTTTTCTTAAATCTTTGTACGCTAACGCTACGTACGCATAATATAATTTGTACGCTAATGTGTAGGTATTCACTTAAGTAGGGCACTTTTACTGTATTATATATATTAGACAGACACTCTTGACTGGAGTCATATGTATATTTATTCCAAAATCATAAAAAATATATAAGATACATTTAAAAAGTAAGCAGTATGCTATACAATAACATCAAAGGCTTATAAGTTTCTTATCACTCCTTGGTGTTATATTTGTTCATTGTTAGTTATTAGTTCATCCACTTTGATCCTTTCAAATATGTATAATGTCCAACAGTAGTCAATATTTGATCTTTTACAATAGTGTCCCAAATACTAATTGCAATATCACAGATGTTAGTTATGATAGTACAACCATTGAGCGATCATGAGTATTAGTGGTTATATTTCAGATGTTAGTCCTTTGTACCACTACAGATCTTTATTGTGATGCCACAAGTATTTGATATAATAGCTTTACTCCCAATCATATGAGGGACTCAATTCTCACATTACTGTGTCCATATGGCTCATCATATACACAATGTATTCACGTAGTTCCAATCTGCAGAATAATCTTTTTCTAAATTATCTGAATATATTTTTTCAAAACACCGGCAGAACTTCATACATATGTACGGAATGTTACTAAATAGAGCGTCACTTTACTTATCTTATATAAGGAACTAACTGAAGGACCCGGCTTCGCCCGGGTATATTTAATTTATTTATTTTACTGTTTGTGTGTGTGTCGTTAAAATATATCAAAAGTGCCCTCTACAGTGCCTGCCCATTTAACAGTGACCTCTACAGTGGCCCACCCCTTTAACAGTGACCTCTACAGCGGACAGCCCCTTTAACAGTGACCTCTACAGCGACCCGCCCCTTTAACAGAGACCTCTACAGCGGCCCGCCCCTTTAACAGCGACCTCTACAGCGGCCCGCCCCTTTAACAGTGACCTCTACAGCGGCCCGCCCCTTTAACAGTGACCTCTACAGCAACCCGCCCCTTTAACAGTGACCTCTACAGCGGCCAGCCCCTTTAACAATGACCTCTACAGCGGCCCGCCCCTTTAACAGTGACCTCCACAGCAGCTAGAGTCTCCACTGTCTTCACCCCAGAAAGCCAGACCTCACCGGCCATTCCCCAAAACGTGAAACAGCGCCCCCAGTTCCCATGAAGACACATGACTAAACATGAGGCCACGCCCCCCCCTGGCTCCATGAAGACATGGAGGAGAAGCTGTCTGAGTGTGAGCTACTGAAAGGGTGGACATCCCTGTGTCTGTGCAGGCACTGCGTCGGACGGAGAACAGGTAGCCAGAAAACTGGACTGTCCAGCCTAAAGCCGTACATCTGGCCACCCTAACATCAGCCTGCCCCTAGGGTGGCCAGAGGTCTTGTTTTAGGCTGGACGGTCTGGCTTTCAGACTCCCTGTCCTCTGTCATGCGCAGGGCCTGGATGGACACAGAAGCAGCACTCTTAGCAGCAGCACTTTGCAGTCTGAGCAATGAGCTGCAGGGAGAAAGTCACCCTTCCCCCACCTCTGCAGCTGACAGAAGGTGATTTTTACCAATATTTTTAATCCCGGTCAAATGCAGCATGTAAGGGGCGTGGCCTGACTGAGTCAGTGGCGTGACTTAGTGGGATCTGGGGGTGGTGCTTTTAAGTCCTTCTTTTGACGGTGGCCGAAATTACAGGTCGATGCCTGATTTAGGAGGAAGGTGGGTAGCAGTGGAAGAAAACATCTTTTATTACGACTGAACAGTAAATATGTAAAATTTATATTATATGAGGTAATGATTGATGATGAGTTAGTCTAAAACATAAGTTATAGTTAAGGTAACTGGGAATACCCATTTACCATTGTCATCCACAGTGCTCTGCAAGCAGTGAACTGGCTAGGTTGTCATAGAAACCTGATGTGTGCCTGTGAGCTTCTATTGGTTGATAAGGGTCATGTGACCAGGCTACTATTGGCTAATGCATTTTTTGGGAATATCTCAGGAACGGTATGTCCTGGAGAGTTGAAAACTGTTCTAAAACCTTCCCGGACACCTGATGTTCATGTGTGCCAAATTTTGTGATTGTAGCTGCAGAGGTGCGGATTCCTTTAGCGGACATACACACACACACATACACTCAGCTTTATATATTAGATTAAAGGAAGATGTGCAGTCTCTCCTTTTCCATAAAAGCAGACTTTACACAGAGAAAAATCGCAAGCAATGTGGTGTAAAAGTTAATAAGCAATGTAGCGTAGGGGTTAGAGTGATATACTCACAGCTTTTTCTTCCTATTCACTTCACCAGTGGCGTCACACTTGGTAGAAGAGACAATCTAGCACTTACCCCTAACAGCGCTGTCCTGGGGGTATTATCTTTTGCATATATTGAATTGGAGTCCGTGCTGTCCGTGCTCCCGGTGTTGTGCTGTGTGCGGCCTGCAGTGAGTCGCTCTGTATCCGAACTTAGCGTCCCACGTGGGTAAATTCTCTTGCTCAGGCTGGCATCTCACGTGACTCCGCTACTCCCGTCTTATGCTGTTGGGTATAATGAAGCTCGGTCGAAAGTAGTCCAGTACAAGCAGGATTTACATATGATCCAAGAGGATGTTAGTGGGTAATACTGCCATCAAAATGCCAAATGCATTTCGAAGTACAGACTTCTTCCTCAGTGGCCACAGAGGAAGAAATCTATACTTCGAAACGCGTTTGGAATTTTGATGGCAGTATTACCCACTAACATCCTTATGGATCAAATGTAATGAGCAAGCTTCATTATACCCATCCTGTAATGTCACAGCCCAATAAAAAACTCATCCCGTCTGGTCACCACCATTGTCCAGTGAGACGAGCATAGGGAAAGACATGGCAAGCGCTTGTGTGCGGAAAACAATTAATAGAAGAAGTCAATACCAATAAGATGGAAGCCTTTATTATTCCAGTGCCCAGTGTGCCAACCAATACCATCCAGTCTTCACCCCTTAGGGAGGCCAGGTCTCAATTATGACCTTCCTCATCTTTTGCTGGCTTTACTTCCTAGAAAAGTCAGCAAGATGCAGAGAGAGGAGAAGCGGGATGTTCCTGATAACATATTCTCATCGATATTAGAGGATGTGAAAAAGGAGAAAAGCAGATGGCAGAAGAAGGGCTCCCACCTGTAGGGCAGGAGAGCTCTGGGGTTAGAAAAGTGGGTATGGCAGAGCTCATTAATATTCTGTATTTACTGTCAAATAACCTGCCGGAGATTGCAGGTATGAACAGCAATAATATGCATATTGTGACCCCACCTAACCCCATATCATTAACAGCCCCTGTTTAAAGATGCATTAAAGGTGCTGCATGGCCATTAACAATGAAGACCAACTATACAGTGTGGTCTACATTATAAAATGAAAGGCAGTTACAAGCTAATTGGCAGTACAGTTCTTTACTGCAGCATGGCCTTAACTCGTCCACAGCACATCTGCTCTGTGTGGCCGTACCCTAAGGCAGAGTGGCCTGGGTATACTTGATTTACAGCAATTTGTGACAAATTAATTCAGAACAATTCTTGGCAAACTTTAGCGAAGTTGCCAAATCAAATTTTTCAAAACATTGCTCATCTCTAGTCTCCATATATGACAAACATGATGTATAGGATGTAGATACGGTACATTACACTAATAAAATGTGTTCAAATCTATAGTGATAAAGTTCCATTTCCATGACTACGAATTTGTCCAACCTTATGTTTCAAACTTCCATTTTTATGATGCAAACTCAATGAATTATTACAACATATTAAAAAAAACCCTGATCAGGCCACAACTCACATCACAACTACTGGGTGGTCACTTATGGACACCTATAGCATGAACATCTCCTGATGTGTATCATGAAATCATGTATTTCTTTCAAAGCTGGTTCTCTAACACCACTGATTTCAGGATGTATTGAGCCAAGGGTGGAATGGTTAGGAAGAACACATCTGTCTATCATTGTGAGGCCAGGAGAGATTGAACATATACCCATCCTTACTCATAACTACAACATTGGTTTTGCTAACAAAAAAATATGAATAATAAAAATTGCCATTTGAATATGATACATCCAAATAATTTAATATATTTATACCTCTTATTTACTATTAAATTTTCACTCATAAATTCATATTCAGTATTGCAAATACCGCATACAATACATTGAGCATCCTCCCTGTAATTGTGAATTTCTTGTTGTCATCTAAAGCTCATTACTTCGCTTGGTACTTGCATTAATTACATAGATATGGCACAGATATTTTTTTTTTTTTTGCTGTTTAATCTCATAAATATGACTTCAATGAATCAGCTATTTGCATTCTGTCTAAATAAATATCTAAATTGCCCCTGAGAATAGAGCAACTGTTATTGTGAGTTTATGTCTAATCCTCAATAGATTTCAATGCTAAGAAGCTCAAACTGTCTTCCTCCTCGTATGATAAAAACAGCTGCTGAGCCCGGCTGTTTCTTCAGCCATTTCCCCCTGCGTATACAACATGGGTTGTAGAAAATGCCATTTCCTGCCTTAAGTAAAAAGAAATCAATTATAATCTTGTTTAAATGATGTTGGTTAAACTGTGGCAAACTACTGTCTGAAACAAATGGAAGCAACAAGGCTTAAAGCAATGATAGCTGCCGCACTGTCCATTACAGGGTTTTGTGGTTGGGTTTGAACTGCTGAATCATTAATGGACAAAAAAAGCTTTTACAGACTACAGAAATTGTTGACTACATATAACTATCTCCACCATGGCTTTATATTAGCTTTGTGGTCAAAAACATCTCTGTAAATGGGCTTGTGGTCAATATTGTACAAGAGAAATTGTGGTCATAGTTAGAAAGCCTTTATGGGTTACTATGAAGCCTGTATAAAATACAATTGATTGTATGTGCATTATAGACATGTGTGAGCATAGTTATCTCTTGACCATTCGCCTTTTTAACATGAAGACATATGGTCACATATGTGAGCTGGTCACAGCAGAAAAAGCTGATGCCTACATGATTTCATCGATGCCTATTTAGTCATATATAATTCGTTTGAATGTTGATCCATCTCATCTCCACTTGGAATTTTCATTTTTAGAGCAGGTTGCTTCATGCCTTATGTTTTTTCCCCACTTGATCTATAGGAGAATACAAAGTTCTTAAAGTTCTTAAGTTCTAAACTTTATGGATGCTTTCTACAGACCTTACAGCATGACCAAACCCATGGTGGTAATCATACTCTGAACTCTGAAACTGTGGTTCCTGCTCCACCACTGTCCGCCAGCTCTGTATTTCCTGGGTCATGTCACCCATGCAGCATCTAATGTCATGTCATCCATGTGACAGGAATCATTGGCTGCAGTGGTTACATGACCCGGCGTCAAACTGGATGTTGACGCGAGGAGACCTAGGACCTACAGAGCTGGTGGGGCAGCAATGGAGTTGGAACCCAGTGGTGGAGATCAGGTAAGTATGAAAGAAAGATACCCCTTTAAATTTACCTATAATCCTTTCCTTCATCTACATCCTCGCTTAGGTTTGGCTGGGTTCACACCAGCACTAGTAATTCCATTTGTTCTGCTCCATTAGAGGAGCAGAACTGCAAAAATTGCAAAAGTGGCGGATTCGGCACATACATAGTAACATAGTAACATAGTTTGTAAGGCCAAAAAAAGACATCTGTCTATCCAGTTCAGCCTGTTTTCCTACAAGTTGATCCAGAGGAAGGCAAAAAAAAAACCCTGTGAGGTAGAAGCCAATTTTCCTTATTTAGGGGGAAAAATTCCTTCCCGACTCCAATCAGGCAATCAGAATAACTCCCTGGATCAACAACCCCTCTCTAGTAACTATAACCTGTAATACCCTCCAGAAATACATCCAGGCCCTTCTTGAACTCTTTTAGTGAACTTACCATCACCACCTCCTCAGGCAGAGAGTTCCATAGTCTCACTGCTCTTACCGTAAAGAATCCTCTTCTATGTTTATGTACGAACCTTCTTTCCTCCAGACGCAGAGGATGTCTCCTCGTCACAGTCACAGTCCTCGGGATAAATAGATGATGGGAGAGATCTCTGTACTGACCCCTGATATATTTATACATAGTTATTAGATCTCCCCTCAGTCGTCTTTTTTCTAAAGTGAATAACCCTAATTTTGATAATCTTTCTGGGTACTGTAGTCCACCCATTCCAGTTATTACTTTAGTTGCCCTCCTCTGAACCCTCTCCAGCTCTGCTATGTCTGGCTTGTTCACAGGAGCCCAGAACTGTACACAGTACTCCATGTGTGGTCTGACTAGTGATTTGTAAAGTGGCAGGACTATGTTCTCATCACGGGCATCTATGCCCCTTTTGATGCAACCCATTATCTTATTGGCCTTGGCAGCAGCTGTCTGGCACTGGCTTCTACAGCTTAGTTTGCTGTTCACTAAAATTCCTAGGTCCTTTTCCATGTCAGAGTTACCCAGTGCTTTACCATTTAGTATGTACTGGTGACTTGCATTATTCCTTCCCATATGCATAACCTTACATTTGTCAGTGTTAAACCTCATCTGCCACTTTTCTGACCAAGCCTCCAGTCTATCCAGATCCTGCTGTAGCAGTGCACTGTCCTCCTATGTGTTAATTACTTTACACAGTTTAGTGTCGTCTGCAAAAATTGATATTTTACTATGCAAACCTTCTACAATATCATTAATAAATATATTGAAGAGAATAGGACCCAATACAGACCCCTGTGGTACCCCACTAGTGACAGTGACCCAATCTGAGTATCTACCGTTAATAACTACCCTTAAGTTACTTACCCACATACAGACATTTTCTCCCACGCCAAGCATTCTCATTTTGTATACTAACCTTTTATGTGGTACCGTGTCAAAAGCTTTGGAGAAGTCCAAATATACGACATCCATTGAGTCGCCGCGGTCAAGTCTAGGACTTACCTCCTCAAAGAAACTGATTAAATTGGTTTGACATGACCGATCCCTCATGAAGCCATGCTGATACGGAGTTATTTGCTTATTTTCATTGAGGTACTCCAAGATAGCATCTCTCAGAAAACCTTCAAACAGTTTACCCACAACAGAAGTTAAACTTACCGGCGTATAGTTTCCGGGCTCTGTTTTTGGACCCTTTTTGAATATTGGCACCACATTTGCTATGTGCCAATCCTGTGGAACACTCCCCATCAGTATAGTCCTTAAATATCAGAAATAATGGTCTGTCGATGACATTACTTAATTCTCGTAGGATACGGGGGTGTATGCCATCCGGTCCTGGTGATTTGTCTATTTTAATATTTTTAAGACGTTGCTGTACCTCTTCCTGGGTCAGAGAGGACACTTTTAAAGGGGAATTTATTTTTATACTCTGCATTTCATCTGACAGTTTATTTTCCTCAGTGAATACAGTGGAGAAAAAGTTATTTAGTAGCTTCGCTTTCTCCTCATCGCTCTCTGCAACTCCTCCATCATTACTCTGTAAGGGGCCGACACCTTCAGGTTTATACTTTTTAGTATTTTTTAGTATTTATATAATTGAATACCTGAACTGAATAGCACCGAACGGACACCTTTGACTTTTAAGTGGTTTGTTCGGGATGCTATATTTTTAGTAGATAAAAATGTCTGGCATGCAGAACTTTTTATCCACATTTTTGAAGATGCTCAAATGGAGCCTCCAGCATAGACTTATACCAAGCCTTATCTGTTAAAACGTCAAGGATCTCTGACCTATCATTGCAATATAAAAGCAAGGAATTAGTCATTTGGTGCACCATACATCTCTAAACATTGCAATATAAGATGACTTCATAATAATTCTGCACACATCACCATGTTGTTTCCTGTACTTTAGTAAATGTTATGACATCACAGGATAATAATGTTACCCTACAGTCATTTGCTTAAAGTTCAGATTGTAGTTCACTTTCACTGAAAATAAAATTGACAATGATAAACTGCTGATAACACTAGGTATGGGCTGTGTGGAGTAGTTTTTATTAATATTAATAGGAGTTGTAACATTGAGGTTATATTAGATTTTTTTTTCATTTTCCCCTTTTTTGGTAATTTTTGATATTGCTATAAACATTAAAGGGTATGTATTTGCTCAATACCATTAGATATAACATAGGGCAGTGATTGCAGTCAGTTTCCCAGTGCGTATATTTTTTTTCACTGTGCAGTCTCACTCTGTATTGTGCTCAGCTATTGCATATGACATTACGAGGAGTGAAGTCCATTGAATGATAAACACAGCAAAAAACACATTTTCTGCACTGATAGAGGCTTATTGTTCATATTCTGACAATCATTTATCAGCATGTGTATTATCATCATGACGTAAGTGCTAATGTGGTGAAATTTGCTGCAATTTTCAATGAGATTGTGGGCTTTTATAGCATTTAGTTATATAGTGACAACATATTCTAATTTTCCTAGTGCTAGATGCAAGGATTGGCCTTACAATAAAGAAATATCCTAGTATGATAGGTGGATTTACAAAAAAGATAAATATATTATACTCCATTCCTATCCACCATGTGATGCTAAACATAATGGGAGATTTAAACAGCTTATATTGCTAGCCTGAATTCATGTTTTTTAAATGGCATTAAAGTTATCCTTACGTCTAGAAAACTGAAATCCTTCCATTAACACCATGCTCTTGATCTATTTGTCGCAAAAGTGGGTATTAATGATATCAACAATTCAGCATTCTTGCCATAGAAGTTTCTATCAATACAATAGCGGCGGTCTAGATGCATAAGACTAGTTTTGTTATTTGATGATGGAAAATGGGATTTATGAATATTCTAGAACATGATAACCAATAGTAAGCCATTAAAAAAACAATTCATAGCACAAAATATTTATAATGTAATGCTGGTTTAAGTACAGATTCTTTGTCTTTCTCCTAAAAAAGGTTTTTAGTTTCTAAGGCTGGCTATGCACATTCAATAGCTGTTGGCCAAACGATATTCTGGCCAAAAGCAATGTCTCCTCACTCTATGCCAACTCTGCATACACATTTACGTTTGGTTCAGCCAAATACGTATGTGTATTCAATAGGGAGAGATTAAAAAGTTGGTACCAGGCACTTCTGGTGGTGGATTATCTCATGAGAACAAAATAATAATAATAATAATAATAAAAAAAAAATCTCCCAATTGTCATTTGCCCATCATCTGTTGAGGGAGAGTTCCCCATACACATTATGTTGCCAGCCAAACCCGCCATTCTCTGGGGGTTCAGCCAACAAAGCACTAAAGTTTATGTTGGCCTTTAGTCTAGGGCTACATGGTAACATGTCACAGCAATGCCATGAAACATTTTTTGTGATAGTCTATGGTGTCGCACTCCAACATGTTGGATTTTTGTGAGGCATTGTGTGAAACCAGACTATTAAATGTCGCAAAACATTGCTGTTACAAATAGTCATGCTGCACATGTCACTATGTAGCCCTACCCTTAATGAGTAATACTAGCAAAGTCAACTTTGTGAAACAAGAGGGGGAGCATTGAAAAAATGTATTCATAATGCTTATTAAAAGTAAATTTTAAGTGCACTATGGAAAATTCTTAGGCCTTGTTGATATAGGGCATATTTGTTGCATGTTTTTGCAGTAGATTAAAATGGGAAACTCACAAAAATAGTACAGAGTGGGTGAATAGGGATTTAAAAAAGCAGCATGACCTGCTTCTTATAGTTTTTCTCTGCAGGGTTGACCGTAGTGTTACCCCTTGTGTAAAATGAGGCACAAAGTTTGCTTGTGATTTAACCTAAAGATTTGCCAGCCATTTGCACAGCACAGATTTACTGCTACATGTGAACTTGACCTTATAACATTTAGTATAGCACTGTACAGCACAACGGAATAATTATCAATGCAATTATACCAGATTTCTGTGTGTAAATGTATCTTAAAGGATGGGATTCTAGCTGAGCATCATATTTACAAAGCATCTGATATTTTTTCTGTTACTGGCTTGCAATTGTGATGAATACACTGTTTTTCTCCATATCTGTGGATGGAAACTTGCCCTGATGATTTCCATCACAAGTGAACAACTTGTGGCAAGAGGGAGAGCTCTGATATTCTGGATTCTGGATGAGCTATGCCCTTGTGTTAGTTGGTCATCAGGATGGTTTTTAATCCTTAGGCCTATTTCACATGTTAGTATTTTGCCTCAGTATTTGTAAGCCAACGCCAGGAATAGATCTAAAATAGAGCAACGTAAATCTTTCCATTATACTTTTTTATTTTATGTTCTTCTTCTGGTTTGGGCTTACATATACAGATGCAAAATAAAGAATCTTTTCATTCACTGACAGCAAAATGAGAAAATTGTGTATTAGAAAATGAAATCCTGTCATACAATAAAGCAGCTGAAGAAAAAAAAAAAAGACATGGACCGCACATCCCCATTCTATATGCTGCTAGATTTATTTTATAAATAAGACCAGGAGGCTCTTAGGATATATGTTGATCAAAATGTGTAAGCCCACCTGTCCGCTTCACTGCAACCTTTTTTCAAGTGGGTACTTACATTAAATTAGTATAAAACTGTATGGAGACTGCTACCACCATATAACCGCCCCCATAGAACGGACTACTCAGCAGCCCAACAGCACCCCTGCTGCTAGGCTATGTTCCCTAGGCATTGGGCCGTACTATACAACTAGTGCAAATTTAATAAATTAGCCATATTTACATAAAAAATAGGATGTTGTAAGCTAAATACTAAAACTGTTGCTTCTCATCAATATACAGGAATCCAAGCCTGTATTTGCTTTACTAAGTACACAACAGATGGATAATAAGCCATACCCAACACATTTTCTTAACAATGATAGTGATGTGATATATAGGGCTCCTTTTGTTTCTTCTTGCAGCCACAATGAGATGGTGGTTTCTCTAGATATTTTATTATGGACATAACTTTTCCCTCTCATAACCGGTTATGTGTAAAACCAGGAGAGGAAACACTGAAAAGATGAAACTGTCTGAAACTAAAGTCCTCCAAAACACTATTGTAAGCTGCATTATAATATACAGGTGTGAATGATGATTTATTCTTGGTCACTTCACCATCTCTTCTGATATTTATGTGTCAATGACACCCACAAAAAATTATTACCCAAGATTCACCATTGTCGGTGCAATTGAAAGCATATTCACATGATGATAATTGTACATGACATACATAAGGTTGTGTTCATATCATGTTTCTGTCTCACATTTTACATACCGATCTACCAGGTGTTAAAGTACTTCCTGATGCATTAACACACAAACTTATTGCGCTAGCTTTGTTTAAAGGGATTCTCCAGGAATTAAGAAAATGAAAATACTTAAATATTTTCAAATTTCTTTCGTTAGTTATAATGGCTTGTTTTGTCTGGGGAGCAATAATAAGGGGGAATAAAATGTCCGCCTTCCTACTAATACACACAAAACCTGTCCTAATCACACAGGAAAACAAGTTACTTCAGAATATCATCCTCCTCTCTGCTCTACTTGTCATGGATTATAATCCTGAATACAGCTAATAAGATCTTCAGCTGAATCTCTTTAGGAATGGCTTCATGAGGAGACATGAAGTATAGAGATGATTATAGAGGTCTTACTAATGAGCAGCAGCCCCACATTACCACAGTAAGTCCTGTCCGTCCTCTCTGTATTCAGGATCATAATCCTTGACAAGCATAGCAGAGAGAAGAATGAGGCAGCTCTTTAGCTTAGTGTTGTGAAGTAACTTACACACAAAATCACACAGCAGGACAGGTTTTGTGTGTACTAATAGGATGGTGGCCATTTTATTTCTCCTAATAATTGCTCCATACAAAAATGAGCCATTATAACTAATGAATGGTGTTTGGAATATATTTATAATAAAGTAATATTTAAGTATTTTCATTTTGTTAATTTGGTGTGTCTTCATCTGGAATATGCAGTTCAGTTCTGGGCAACAGTCCACAGAAATGATGCCCTGGAGCTGGAAAGAGCAACTAAACTGATAAGGGGCATGGAGGGTCATAATTAGGAGGAAAGAGTAAAATAATTAAAATGATTTAGTCAGGAGAAGAGACTTCTAAAGGGGGGACAAGATTAACCTATAAAAATATATAAATGGGACATACAAAAAATATGGTGAAAAACTATTCCATGTTAAATCTCTTCAAAAGACAAGGGGCACTGCCTCCGACTGGAGAAGAAAAAGTCCAGTCTCCAGATTCGTCAAAGCTTCTTTACTGTAAGAACTGTAAATCTGTGGAATAGACTTCCTCCGGACATGGTCACAACAGGAACAATGGATAGTTTTAAAAAGGGTTTAGATTCATTCTTAAAAGTAAATGACATTAATGCTTAAGAAAATATGTAGAAATCTGAGTCTCACTTGATTTATGTCCCCACCTATCCCTTGGTTGAACTTGATGGACTTATTAATACATATTAACTATCTAACTGTGTAACTATGTTACCTATTTAACAATGTTCAAAGCTTGGTTACTCTATCGGGATAACATGTTAACCCACTGATGTGGTGCTGTCTGATGTGGTGCTATCTGTATATGCCAGGAAAAAAGAATGCAAAACATGCAGTGCCATGCTTTTCCAACCTACAGAGGCCAGGAAAAAATGTATATATATACAGTATATTGAACAAACTTTTAAGTGAAACTTGAAGGTTTTATATAGTCTACTAAAGCCACTAGCGTGACACAGAGGACATGTCTAGAACGGTTCACTTTCTTATTCCCATAGGAACTAGTAAGAGTGCTCTAAAATTACTATCTAGTATTGCAATGAATTTCTGAGTGATCAGAGCGGTTGTTTTAATGCCCATTAAACATAATGAGCTTCTATTTGTATCATTACTGATGTTATATTACTAGGATATGCAAGCAATATGTGATCTGTACATGTCCAACTGTTGATATCCCATTTTAGCCCCAAAACCTTGTTCATTTTGACTTTTACAGAACAACCTTGTCCATGTCCCCATTTAAGTTAATAGCATAATAATAATTTATATAGCACCAACATATTCTGCAGCACTTTACAAATACTAACAAAATCAAACTAATCAACAATTCAAACAAGAGGACTGAGGGCCCCTACTGTCTATGAAGTAGGGGTGACACAAGAGGTAATAGTGCTTGTTTTATACAGTGGTCCAGACATCTTACCTAAATAAGCAAGAACATATAAAACTGCATGAGCCGGTCACTAGTAAGTATATGTAGTACTTTTGAGTGCATGGAGTGTGGTGGATACATTTATATGAGGGAATCAGGCACTTAGGAATAATGTTGAAGGGGACAAGGAAGAGTTTGATTAGGGAAAGTGATAGGCAACCATAAATTATGTGTTTTTAGGGAACTCCTAAAACTGAGGTTGTTGGGAACCTAAATGGGGTAGCGCATTCCAAAAAATGTTGCAGCTTGACATAGGCGACTTGCGGCCATGCAAAGGCTGATTGAACCATAAACCATAGAAGTTTCTAAGATTAGGATCTTCAAATTTCTATCAATGAGCATATTAAAGGTTAATTGTAATCTTTCATATGTTCATTGTTACATTAAACTATTCCTTTCTTCCAGTTTATTCACTTTGCAATTAGAATCCTCCGTAATGTAGCAGAAATAATTGGGTAAGCATCAGAAATGAGATAGAATGACTATTAATTAGTAACAATTAACTATCATCCACAAAAGTGCTAATCAGACTTTCTAAGGATTTCCCCCCTTGTATATCATCTCACAGTTGGAATGGTAAGATTCTTCTTTTAATTTTACATAAATTAATTAGAAAAACAAAAATGTCATTAGCACAAGTAGGGAACAAAAGATTTTAAAATATAATCAGGTTTCTTTTTTCCATTTTTTAGTGATGAGCTACAGAAAAATGAAGAGTGCTAACACAGTACTTGGGCACTTCGCCACAAGAAACCATTTTCTCTTCCTTTCACATTCATTTTTCGCTGTGTTATTAAAGACCTTACTTTTGTAAACACTTTCAATTTAATGCTTAGTACTTATCGTCATCTACTAGGGTTGGGGGAGTATTAAAGCGACTGCTGAAGAACATCTCTGACAAATTCTACATTGTTCTAAAAAATCTTATATTGTTTTTCTTAATTAGAGATGAGCGAATCATGCAAAATTTTATTCGCCAAACATTCGCCAAACTTTTCCTAAGATTCATATATTCGACGAATAGATTAGTTAAATTTGTGTACAAAATATACGTATTTATATGGCTTTAAGCGAACATTCACGCACTAATAACGAATATTCAGGTAAAAAGGTATGCAACCTCTTTAAACATGTATGCATAAGCGTACAAATTGCGTACGAAAATGACGGGCTTTGATCGAGAGTTATGGTGGCTTCATACAGATACTGTATCAGCAGATGACAGCAGATCATTCGGCTTAGACTGAGTTGAGCGTGCCATCCATTCCACTACCTCATCCACTTTCTCCTCCATTACAATTTTGCGCCTTGGTGGGTTAGCCTGGTGGAACAACGGCCAAGTATTGCGAATACTACCAGTAGATGCTCCGGCTACAGGTCCTTTGGCACTTCTGCCCTGTGCCACCTTCTCCTTTTTTTTACAGCTCGAGGTCTGGCTGGAACTGGACCCCTTTTGCTTATCCATTCCAGACATTTTTCAATTCACTCTGTGGCCCTGCAGCTGGTCTTTGTCCCTGTATCTCCCTGTCTCTCCCTGTTTCTTTCTCCCTGCCTGATTAATTACTAGCCCTGAACAGGCCCTGCACTTGCCCTGCAGTATCCCTGATATGTGTAATATGGATTCCCAGAGCAATTACACCCCAATTTTCACAAAACAGGTCTCAGAGTCTCAGAACTTCACACACAGTGCTTCTGCTCATCTTAGCAGTCGCAGCAGAAGTGATGCGTCACTGGCTTACCGAGCCTGAGCGAATCAGAGCAAGCCCTGCCCACTAGGTCAGGTGACCGCTTTCTTCCCGGGCTTGTGCACACGATAAACGAACTAATAGTAAAATTTTGCTAATGAATTGAATTTGTACGCAACAGTAACTTATACGTAGCAATAGCGTATGATATATAGGACAAACTATGTAGCGAATGCGTACAAAGCCGAAGCGAATCACCTAATATTCGGATTTGCTTTGCAGCTAAAAATTTCCAAGATTCAATATGACTCAACGAATCAGCGAATAGATTCGCTCATCTCTATTCCTAATCTTTAATGCATTATATAAAGTGAATATCTATTTAAATTGGGCAGATAAAATGCAGAAATACCAATATAAAAAGTGGCCATGCTGCAAAAATGAGGTAGTTTTGGATGGATAGCTCATTTTTAAAATGACAAATAGGGATTAACACACAAAGACACTGCTGTAATACCTAACTCCAGCAGAGGGTACCAGATCCTTAGCCAAGATGACCAGTGAAGGAGATCTTACTGGAAAAGAAAGTGAAAGGGTATTATTCTCCAGGGTTTGTAAAAGTGTGCAGAGACTAGGTGTATAGCTCAGTCAGAGGCAAAGTCTAGGTAGCAGAGTAGCCAGAGTGGAGAGACTTGATCAGTTGGCAGAAAGCAGAACTTAAAGGATTCCAAGACTATACAAGTAACAGATATACTGGAGAAGACAGGTAAGTTGCATTCGGGGACAGAAATCCCCCAAAAAAGGCACCTGGCATATACAAAAAGTAAGGGCAGTTTTGGTGTAGAATGAGTTAATCACAGCTCAGTTTAAGTCTTTCCATCCACTTGTAACTTACAAGGGTAAGAATAGACAATTTTCTTGTTTAATAGGGGCCAGGTCTTAATGATGACCATCCTCATATTTTGCTGGCTTTACTTTTTAAAAATCATCTTTCAAAGTCTCCATGTCCTTTAAAAATTCCCAAGATATAGAAAGGAGGAGCTGGATATTCCTGATGACATATTCTTATTGATATTAGATGGGGATGGAGAAGTGGGTACAGCCCCTGATTAAAGGTGCCATGTGGCAATTAACAATGAAGACTGACTATACAGTGCGGTCTTCATTATTAAATGAAAGACAGCTGTGGGCTAATTGGCTACGCAGTTCAATATTGCCGCCTGGCCCCACCCCTTCTGCAGAAAGGCCACTCTGTGGGGCCATACTATAAGGCATTAATTCATAATGAATCAAATTTCTTGTTGAAATTTGGCAAAGCTTCCGAATAGACTTTTTCAAAACTTCTAATTATGACCCATGGTAAGCATAAAATCCACATGCGGACCTTGATTCCTCAGTAGTGATGAGCGAGCACCTCTGTGCTCGTATGCTCGGGTGCTCTAGCTGAGAACTAGGGGTCGCTTTAGTGCTTGACCGAGCACCCTAGCATAATGTTAGTCAATGGGAATAAACCAGGCACCCCCCACTCGGAAGAGGGGAGGGTGTCTGGTTAATAGAAAAAGGTCAGAATCGCGACTTCTCCTCTTTTACTCCTTTCACTCGTAAAAGTATGCTAATTAACTGAATTTGTACGCATTAGCGCACAATGCATACATATTAGCGCACAATGTGTACGCATTATCATACAAATGTGTACACATTAGCGTTCAAAATGCGTACGCATTTGCGTACAAATTCATACGCATTAGCATACAAATTCGTATGCATTAGCATACAAATTTGTATGCATTAGCGTACAAATCAACATTACAGTGCGGGGAAGAGACTCGAATATTGCGCTCGAGTACTCTCGGTGTTTGGTCGAACACCGAGCGGACCCGAGCGTAAGCATGCTCGACCGAACAGCGAGTTCGGCCGAGCATGCTCGCTCAACACTATTCCTCAGGTGAATACAGTTTTCATGTAAGACTACAGTCACATATGCGCTGCTGTGTTAAATGGTAGTCTGTTTTGGCAGTGGAACAGACTTCCAGAGTTATCATATTTGGCATAGTCAGATAACGTTGTGCATACCGGATCCCCATTAACTACAATAGGTTCTATTGAGAATTTGGCATCTCTATAGCATAATGCTGGCTTTTGGCTAGACAAATGCCTCCAGATCCCATTATAGTCAATGGGGATCCGGCGGGGCCCCGCATTATCTGGCTGTGCTGGATATGGTAACTATGGTAGTCTATTCCTTTGCTGGAACTTTCGACGAGTTTACCTTAACACAAATGTGAACCAAGCCTAAGGCCATGTTCACATGTAGTTTGGTTAGTATTTTATATCAGCATTTCTAATCCAAAGCCAGGAGATAGTCCACAAAAAGAAAGAAAAAAGGCACAAATATGTGGTTCCATTATAGTTTTCTTAGTAGGTTCCACTCCTGCTTTTGGTTTATAAATACTGTAAAAAAAGACTGACCAAATCCTGACTATGTGAGAGTACCTTTAGGACATATTAGCTAATAATCTGAATTTTATTGATAGCTCTGGTATTTCCTATCATACAGTGGTTCAAAAATTATTTTTACCTTTAAGAAACCAGTCATTTAGTAGGTAGACTACAAAATATTCTCTGACCTATTTTGATCTTACAACTGAAATTTTAGATTTTTTATTTCACATGAATATTTACACTTGAAAAGGAAATGTATGCTCAGGTCTTTGTAAGAATCAATGTAAGACACTCTTGGGGACTGGAACTTTTAAGGACGATTGTATACAGCCTTGTTGTTGTTATTCATTGATCTAGTGCTCTCTGTTCATATTGGTTCAGGGTGGGTAGAACATCCCTGCAGTTCAATGATGGTATGTGTGGGAAGTTTACAATTGAAGTTCAGATTCCACTTTGCCACCTCCCTAGTGATGTTCAGAACATTCAGTCAGTTTAATTACCATTCCCATACAAAACTTTCTACTTGCAGCCATTTCACACAGCTTTAAGCTGCTTCTTCAATCTTCACTATCAAAATACAAGAAAAAAATAGGATTAGGCACATAGCAAAGATATTGTGAGAAGAATGGCAGGAAAATTGAAGTGAGCTGGTAAATCAAGTGGCTGTATTTGTGAACAGCATATACATGTTATTTCAAGAATTCAATTTGTTTGACTTCCACAGTTCTAAATATAGAAAAAAAATGATAAATCTGGCATTGGGAAGGCCCAATGACTGCCCATGTGCATGATATACGGCCCCAGGGGAATTTTGGGCAAATTCTTAGGGTACAGCAGCCTTCCCTGAAATTGTCAAGCATGAGTGCTCCAGTACTCTGAGGGTTCTGCCCAATCAGAAATAACAGAAAAGTTCTACTGTATTCACCTCTGTGTGGTATCTTTACCATATTCAAATGTGTATATCCTCCAATAACATATACAGTGCCTTGCGAAAGTATTTGGCCCCCTGGAACTTTTCAACCTTTTGCCACATTTCAGGCTTCAAACAAAAAGATATAAGATTTTAAATTTTTGGTGAAGACTCAACAACAAGTGGGTCACAATTGTGAAGTGGAACAAAATTTATTGGATCATTTAAACTTTTTTGTCATAATAAAACTGAAAAGGGTGGGCAAAATTATTCAGGATCGCTGAATGATCCAATGTTCTCCTAAATGACTGATGAAGATAAATAGAATCCACCTGTGTGTAATCAAGTCTCCGTATAAATGCACCTGCTCTGTGATAATCTCAGGGTTCTGCATCATGAAGACCAAGGAACACACCAGGCAGGTCCGTGATACTGTTGTGGAGAAGTTTAAAGCCGGATTTGGATACCAAAAGATTTCCCAAGCTTTAAACATCCCAAGGAGCACTGTGCAAGCGACCATATTGAAATGGAAGGAGTATCAGACCACTGCAAATCTACCCAGCCATCCCTCTAAACTTTCATCTCAAACAAGGAGAAGACTGATCAGAGATGCAGCCAAGAGGCCCATGATCACTCTGGATGAACTGCAGAGATCTACAGCTGAGGTGGGAGAGTCTGTCCATAGGACAACAATCAGTCGAACACTTTACAAATCTGGCCTTTATGGAAGAGTGGCAAGAAGAAAGCCATTTCTCAAAGATATCCATAAAAAGTCTTGTTTACAGTTTGCCACAAGCCACCTGGGAGACACAGCAAACATGTGGAAGAAGGTGCTCTGGTCAGATGAAACCAAAATTGAACTTTTTGGAAACAATGCAAAAGGATATGTTTGGCATAAAAGCAACACAGCTCATCACCCTGAACACACCATCCCCACTGTCAAACATGGTGGTGGCAGCATCATGGTTTGGGCCTGCTTTTCATCAGCAGGGACAGGGAAGATGGTTAAAATTGATGGGAAGATAGATAGAGCCAAATACAGGACCATCCTAGATGAAAACCTGTTGGAGTCTGCAAAAGACCTGAGACTAGGATGGAGATTTATCTTCCAAAAAGACAATGATCCCAAACAAAGCAAAATCTACAATGGAATGGTTCAAAAATAAACGTATCCAGGTCTTAGAATGTCCAAGCCAAAGTCCAGACCTGAATCCAATTGAGAATATGTGGAAAGAGCTGAAAACTGCTGTTCATAAACGCTCTCCATCCAACCTCAAAGAGCTCGAGCTGTTTTGCAAGGAAGAATGGGCAAGGATTTCAGTCTCTAGATGTGCAAAACTGATAGAGACATACCCCAAGCGACTTGCAGCTATAATAGCAGCAAAAGGAAGCGCAACAAAGTATTAATGCAAGGGGGCCAAATAATTTTGCACGCCCCACTTTTCAGTTTTATTATTACAAAAAAGTTTAAATGATCCAATAAATTTCATTCCACTTCACAATTGTGACCTACTTGTTGATTCTTCACCAAAAATTTAAAATGTTATATCTTTTTGTTTGAAGCCTGACATGTGGTAAAAGGTTGAAAAGTTCCAGGGGGCCGAATACTTTTGCAAGGCACTATATATATATATATATATATATATATATATATATATACACACAGAGAGAGAGAGAGAGTACTGTACCAAAGTTTAAGTCAGGTGTGGGAAAAATGCTGCAAAGTAAGAATACTTTCAAAAAATAGAAGTGTTAATAGGTTTTTATCAATTAACAAACTACAAAGTGAATGAACAACAAATCTAAATCAATTCAATAGATCAGTTCTTCCATGTACACTTGCACACTGGTTTTTGAAGGAACTCACAGGAAGGTTGTTCCAACAAGCATCTTGTAGAACTAACCACAGATCTTATATGGATGTAGGATTGCTTCATATAATCCCAGACAAACTCAATAATCTTGAGGGGGGGTCATATTAATAATTTCCAGGACTCCTTGTTCTTTTTTATGCTGAAGTTAGTTCTTAATGACATCAGGTGTATGTTTGGGGTCATTGTCATGCTGCAGAATAAATTTGGAGCCAATCAGATGCCTCCCTTATGGTATTGCATGATAGATAAGCATCTGCCTGTATTTCTTAGCATTGAAGACACCATTAATACTTACCACATGTGTGTGTTTAACCTTTGACCATGTTTAATGCGATATGTGACCCTTTGATAGAGTCAAGAAAATAATTAGAGGCTGCTGTTATGGATTAATAAGTGTAAGGGGGAAGAGAAGGGGCAGCAGGGGCATAGGAGGGTGACAAAAGTCTTTTTTTTGCCTGGTCCAGAGTATGTAAATACAGCAAACTGAATCTTTGTTTTGGGTAAAGGAAAATCTAGCTAAGTCTCTAATAGATTTCATTTAGATTTCAGATCTGAGACCGGGACTCTTACTGCTAGCTTGCCCATTGCAACTATATGCCAGAGAAATCTCTGTTTAAGGATAAATGCACAAATGTTGTGCTTTTTCCTGCAGATTTGTACCAGAAATCTGCAGTGGAATGCAATGGCAGGTGAGTGAATAAGATTTAGCAAAATCTTGTGCATATACAATGGAAATTTTCGACACAGAAAATGACTTACAATGCAGAGGTTTAGATCAATGGCATGCTGTTTGAAAACTTGTTGAGGATTTTTTTATTGATTTCAGTGGGTAATTCGAAATCTGCAATAAAATTCTTAATGTAATATTGTTGATTTTGCCTTGGATCAACCATGGATTTACTACAAACTTGAGGAAAGAAGATAAAGTGGGGACATTATCAAAACCTTTAATTATGTTAGGCATAAAGAAGGTTCAGGAGGGAAGAGTTTTTAATAAAATAAAATCAACACAACAACAAGGGAGCACAACGTCTACCCCAAGAAGATAAGTAATAATATAAGGTCAGACTAGACCTTGTGGGTTTTTTTTCTGCTGTCAGTCTTCCCTGTTTCTATGTTGAACTCTGCATTTGTGGGTTTCAAAAACATAGATTTTTTTCTAATTTTTACATAATCCACCAGAAAATTCACAGCGTAAATCTTAACCAAATCAGCACCATAATTCACATAATTTAGTGATTTGTCTTGTGGATTTCTCTGCTCACTGTGGCTTTGTTGTTGAAATTATGTGCAACACATTTATCCCATGTGGGCTTAATCTAAGTATAATAAAACGCTAGAGGAAACCCATCATACAAAGTCCACAAGTTTCAATAGATGGTAGAGGTTCTACAGAGCAGAGAATGTTGATTGACATAATCTCTACTTTGGTTTCTAAGTAGGGTCCTGGAACTGTCCTCTATCAGCTCTACATACGTTAACAGGACATTTAGCAAGTCCAAGTAAGTAATAGACTGAAAATTATTAAAGTAAACATAAAAATGTAGTATGAAATTACAAAATCATGACTGTAGAATGTGATGATTTCATCTAGGCCTAGTCTTTTCCCATACATATTCTGCTATTCCTTTGCTATATTTCTTAATCATTTACTTGTAGAGTAGAATCAAAAGTAGATGTAGAACCAAAAGTATGAGCTGGTCCACAAAAACGCCATGCCATTTGTAAGGTGTATACAAACTACTCGCTCTACTCTGTCAGATAACTGTACAAAACAGCTGAGCACTGTCACCCCTTTGTTCCTGTAACACCCATAGAGTTTTTATATATTAGGTTGCTCCTCTGCCACTCTATACAAACTGGAGAAGTGAAATACCAGGATACTATTAATATTATGCTTCAAAGGATGATTTTATTCATGCATATAAGTTCATCAGGTCCAGATAAGTTAATCACATTGTGTCAGAACATTTAGGTCACTCTCTGACCTTCTCCCCTATGAGTCTCACTGAAGGACCATGGAAGTGTGCAAATATAGACCAGTATGTTTTTGTTTTGTTTTGTTTTTTTGTTTTTTAAGGAAACAGTGCAGTCAGATGTTAGCTTTATGTCACTAAGAAAATCTAAATCACACCACTAGTGTGTAACAAACACAACAGAGGTGTATCATCTCACCATCTCATTGCTCCTCTGTGCCTAGATCCTTGGTGAAGCAAGTCCAACTTAATATTGAAAAATCACTTGAGAATCATAAAAAATTGTATTTACTAGACAATATTCAAAACAGTTCTCACAGCATACAAAATACACTAGTGTGTTATTTGTACTACACTTGAAAGGATGAAAAAGGCATGACATTTATGGTGTTTTTAGAAACCAAAAAGAAAAATAGTACAAAAAATGTGAGAGAGCCTTTGATCGGGAAATTATGAGCACAAAATGCCATAACTATTTCATATGATAATTGAATATTTATTTATAATTCTGCAGCACAAAATAATAATATTAATCATTACTACCATCGTCTACATCCTCATTGTCATCATCATCTTTATTGTCAATGTAATTGTTCCATCATATCTGCAATCCATTTTAATTGGTTATTTTGAAATTTTTGCCCTTAAGTAGCTCAAACACCATTTTTTAAACTGATGCTAAATATATTCTCTTACTATTATTTTTTTAAGTGAATAATTTTTAAAGATTTTTTAAAGGTTTATATGTGGGGTGTTTATATGTTCTGTAGGAATATGTTTCAAAAGTGCTATATGAATGAGCTGCTCTGGCACATATGTCATGTGGATACTTTTATTTTTGCTTTCTTTTTTTTACATTTTTGCAATCATTGCCCTACTGTGTGTCTCTAATTTCTTAACACTAAACAAAACTACAAAAGTGTTATAACAATGATGGCCCTTTCTTATTTTGGCAAACTGCTTAATGTGCACTACAGTTGAAAATCTGATTTACTTTTCCCTGTCCCTTTTATTCCTACTGGACTAATTTATTTGACAAAACAAAATACAATTTAGTACATAATATTTATTTGCTTATTTTTCCTTAAATTACCTTCCTATTTTTGTTTTTCCTTCCTTTATTTTGCCTTTGTTTTTTCTTTTTTTTTTTAGGTTTCAGAGAATATATGTTGAACACAATAAGCCTTCCCGGACACCCCAAACCTCTTAACCAAGGCATTTATGTTCACGACGTCGGTGTTTATTTCAGCAAAGGACGCCACGTCTTTTAAGCCTCTAAAGTTCCTTGTTTATATTGTCAAGTTTAGGCTGTTCTCTCAAAATGTGAAGGGAGGCACAGAACTTTTGGATCATGGTTTCACAAGACTGCACTAGTCCTCTGTTGTAAACTTTTAATACGACAGAAACGTATTTCTGTCAAAAGATAAATGTTGCTTTAACTACAGTAGCTACTGCTTTCAAAATTATCCAGACATGCCACAGCAACAGCAGCAGGAGCAGCAACTTATAATAAAACAAAGGAGACAGACTCGAAAGGAGCCATCTTTATAATAAACACTAGTTGTATTTGTTTAAAAAAAAATCTTTAGTCGTGTTTTTCCTGTTTGGAATCTGTGTTTGAGTTTTCTGTGATCCTGTGACTTCACATCACCTTATTAATGATGTCATCACCCTTTGAAATGGCAACCTAAAGAGATCTCATAAAGCAGGGTCTTGTATGTCACGGAAGTCTCTAAATAAGGAAAACTGGTAAGAAAAGGGAATCATAGGTTTCTGTGACTGTACAAGCCACACAATGAGAAGTTAAATCTTACTTTTTTAACAGGAGAAATTGTAATTATTTTTCAATGAAATGTTTTACAAATCTTTTGTGCGTCAGAATTTTTATTATTTGTATTATTTTCTTTTTTTAGGGGTAAGATGTGGTGGGGGGAGGGGGAGGTCAACATGGGAAGTAAAAGTATACAGTCACAAAAAAGCAATATTTGCTTTGTTTAAATTGGTCTTTTTTAAGGAAAATATACATGGGATTTTACTCTACTGTATTCATCCTGTATAAACAGAAATAACTGGTAAAACGTGGTACATGGAGAAAGGGCCCATTTATAAAATGAACAGAGGTACAATATAAAAAATGGGCCTTAGAAGACCAAGCAAACATACAGATACATATCTGTAATTTGGTTTCCATGAATTACTTTTTTAGCCCATGGTGGAGCAGGGTGAACACAGTAGAGTTATCATGTATAGCTACACAAAACAAACCTTTATCATGATCATCTTAAAGCATCATGCACACAACACACTTACCGTGTGGTGGCACATGGAATTCATGTGGTTCCATACTTTGGAGCCACAGACACCCCATTTACTAATGTATGGTCCCTCCATATGGCACCATATTATGTAGGTACCTCAATATGGCACCATAATATGGATATACAATACCTCCTTATGGCATCATATTATGAGGTGGTTGCCCATATAAGCAATGCTTCTAGAGGAGAATATTCCTTACAATATGGCATCCAATAGAATATGCCATTGTCTATATATGAAACAACATATGTAGATATCGTATGGGCCCAACTCTAAACTTGAGTTATAATATGGTTGTGTGCATGAGGCCTTACGCTATGATGTCAACTAGGGGACCTAAACAGCAAACTAATGCTGCATGCCTCATTTGTAATCAATGTTCTGTCATGCACTTTGTCTACATACATTGTTTCTGCTTCATTGATCAGTATCAGAATCTACAATCCCTGTAACAATATGAAAAGCTCTGCAGATATTATTTGTGTCAACATATCCATAGATTTTAACTTGCATAAGTTGCCATGAAATGTCTGCCAAACTGCGTCTTTCTTGTGTCATAGTGAGCAAGAATATATAGTATTATTCAGGATCAGACTCAACCTGAAATTACCCATATACGACAAGAGTAAGAGTGCAAAAATCCCAGCCTGCGTTCCCTTGAACCATTGTGCCTGAAACTGTGTCTGTTTATATGTACACTTAGAAATATTACTACACATCAGACGGAAGCTATGTTTTGTATGACAATATAACCCAAATATAATTATTCCAGATAACATGAAATATTGGATAGTACAGAAATATTTTGCGCATATTGCACTTAAAATTTCTGCTTAAAATTTGCTGGATATTTATAAAAAAAATCAAGTTATTCTGGTTAAAATATCAAATTGTGCCAATTTTCACTTTGTTATATTTTATAGAACAGTCATATTATTTAAGAGAGGTAGTGGTTAATTTATATCATATCTAAGGCAGTTGTTATTGGGTTCCATAAAATGTTTGCTTTGTATAAGAGGGAGGGATATTAATACAGTTAAAAACCAGGGGTGGGGGAGGAATTTTTCTTGATTACATATCATATGAACCCATGTAAAAGCAGGACCTGGAGTATGCCTGTAATGTGCCCTCAATTTCCTGCGACATCTTGTGTAAGTAAGTAAATATATGCATATCCCTCTCATTGTTCACCTGTGAGTGAACAATGGCTCATATTTATTTATGCAATTGCACCTAGAATTTGGCATGAAAAAGAGACAAAATTTAGCCCAATTCTGGGGTATAAAGTTGCATAAAGTTTAAAACCTATTTATAAAGCAAATTCAGCAAAAAGTATAATACACTCTTTTGCCCTTGCTGGGGGTTTTACTTAGCAGAACAGGAGCTACTGTAAACCATGCACCAAATTGGTTTCAAAATGTTGCGAAAAATGTCACAAACTAAACCAACAGGTGTTATAAGGTTAGACAAAAAGTATTTAGCCACCCCACTGAAAAAATTGGTGCATGTTTAGACAGCCTACATTTACACTTATAGATAGGATTAGTAAATCTGATCCAATGTGCTCCAAAATAGCTCTCCTACTTTCTCTCTGTATATTGGGCATACTGTTCTATATACAAAGCAAATAAAATTTAATGGGGGACCCAATGACAATGACATTGTTGCTTTAATGGAGAACATATCAGTACAATATAATAGTTTATATATTTGGCTATGTTTATTAACATAAAGATCTATCTTTGTCTATCTTTGGCTATATGTAGTCTGCAATGGTAAAATCTAGCATATTTGTAATGTATCTCCATGACATTTGTTGGCACATTTGTTTGCAGTTTGTGTAGTGTTAAAGAAATAGTTTTCTGTTGCTACTGTACCTGTAAAATTGTCAGCAAGCAGCCTTTACTTAGAAAAGTTATTAAACGTTTAAGGTATTTATGTCTTAGTAACCTAGGGTGTGGGGTATTCACACGTTACTAGAATATACAGCTATTATAAGATCTGTCAGCAGAAGCTAGGGCAGCTGCTTAAGGTTTTCTAGCCATACTGTAATTAGGTTTTGATTTCAAGGATTTAAAAAAAAAAAAAAAGAGATTTCACAAGCCTGTCTGAAAGGGATTGAGGCTAGGATCTACCATCAATATTTTATGGGTGGAGGAAGGGATGAGAACAACCAGTGTGACTCCTATTGATGTCTGTAAAAATCAAGTCAGGTCTGATTTGCCAAATCGGTCAACCAATTCATTCTACCCAAACCGAAAGTGTCCTGAAAATTTGTGTATGACACTCTGAGATCTCCTAGGATTCATAATTTTTCTCTTTTGTTTATCATTTTTTAATCCTTTATTAATTCTTTATCTCTCTATTTCTACAAAATTCACCCCAATCCAGTCACCAAGAGTTTGTATTTATCTTGAATTTATACAAAAATGGGGTCAAATCCGATTCATTTACAATTATTTTGCTCATCTTTACTAAGGACATCACATTAGCCAGACTCCCACCAGTAGGACATTGATGGCATATCCTCATGACATGCTATCAGTGTCTGGTTTATTATACAGTACAGTACCACTGATAATCCTCACCCTCTAAAGATATGTGAAAGAGAGAGGGTAGCATAGCCAATTTGAATGATATTGAGAAGCAACAATTTCTTTATACACTTCACAAAGTGAAAACTGAAAAGCCAAAAGCGAACAATGGAATTTTGTATTTTTTATAAATTTGCTTACTATATTGCCAATACTATCAAAGGAGGTCCTTCAATTTAAGCATAACCATTCTATTGAACAATTTAGCAATCACCAAAACAATGTATTGTACCATGTTAATAAACTGCAGGGAAACTCAATTTCACATTTTTTGTTTTATTTTTTTGGACCAGTTATCAAATTGAATTGGAATGAAAACGGCTGATATTTTAATTATTATTACCTCACATACAGCCTATTGAAAAAAAAATGTAATTTTAATACAATGAATATTGTGCCATAATATAGAAACTGGTTACACAAATCTTGTGTATTTGAACTATATTCATTATATACAGTTTCTTAATAAACACTTTATTTTCTATGACATGCATGTGTGTTATTTACCTGCTATTTATGTGCTGTTAAATTGTTCCATAAGAGCAGCATGCCTTCTTATATAAGGACTGACATCTGAAGGAGTTGATTATGTTGAAGACCAAGTTTGCATACTGTAGGTCATTTCAGGTGTGTCTGCCATTTCTGATGGTACCAAACTTTATTCTGAGCAAACCGTGACAAAAAATGACAAATGTCTACTACGTTGAAGGGGTTGTATACCATGGCTGATTTCTTTCAAAAACAGTGCAATATCTGGCCACATGTTGTATATGGTAGTTCAGCTCAGCTCCATTCATTTCAATGAAGCTGAGATACAATACCAGACACATCACATTGACAGATATGATGCTGTTTTGGGAAGACAATCCATGTTTTTCTAATTCTTAATATCTTTCTGATGAAGAATCACATATTAAATTGCTTATATAACACTGACCTGTGGATAAGACGTCATTAGGACGTCATTCTCACATTAACTCAATCCTAAAAAAAATAGTTTTTCGAAATTAAATGTTGATTTGTCTGGTGCTAAAACTCAAAAAATTTGCTTTGACGTCAGCATTTTCATTTCATGAAGACCTCATTTCCACAACTATGTGCATTTCACCTCACAATACTTACAATACACAACATCAATGTGTATGAGTTTATACACTGTATAAAGTAGTTCTTTATAGCTTGCCAAATTATGGACCAACATTTTACCTAGAAGCAGTAAAAATACTTGGGAAAATGGTCTGATATACAACTTCCAATGAAACATGTTGTGATACTTACATATGCATACAAAGAAGAAATCTAACAAAATATCAAAAATTTGATACTGTGATGTATATAGCCTCATTGAAATGGCATTTGCATTTTGGCAATAGTTTTCACTGATGCATAGACATAGGGTATGTTTTGTCCATAACACAGACCAAAGTAGTGAATGTCTCCATCGTTTAGAGGAAAAACAAGGATATTAAAATAAATGAATTCACGTGCTACAGTATATATTGAGAATGTGGACAGGATAAGTCCATGATTCACTAATGTATGAATGAGGCCTAAGGGTTAATTCAAGCTTCATATGCAGTATATGTTGGATGTCTACATCAGGAAGATTTCATGACATATACCGTCGTCAGTTGTCTATGATATATGGAACTGTTTAGCTACAATGCAATACATTGCCCATAGGCTCACAAACTGAAAAAAACATGCTTTTTATGCAATATGTCTCTATGAAATATTGTAATACAAGAAAAGTATAGTGTTGTATACCAGCCTGATGGAAGCAAAAGGTACAGACTTTTGGTCCATCACATAAATTGAGCTTTACGGTATGCATTAAGAGCACCAGCAAATAAAGGAAATGCAAAAAAAAAATATGGAAATAAAGAATTGTCCCCTAATTTTTTGGTAACAAAAAAAAGCATAGGGCAAAATGTAAAACTAAGAATATGATTGTTTTATTTTCAATATGAAAACTGTCACATACACTAAATGCCCAGGATTAATGTTGAGCGAATCTTAAGTGGAATTCCATCCAAAGTTTGGGAAAAATTTTATTTGTTTTAAATCCGAATTTCCTCACACTTCGTGATAACAGATCAAGTTTTCCCTAAATGGTGGCTGAAAATAAAAAATATACTCACCTTATTGGTTTGTTCATGGAGAGTAGAGATATGCGAATCTTTTTGCCAATTCGTTGATTCGTATCGAATCTTGGAAATTTTTAGCTGCGAAGCAAATCCAAATATTAGGTGATTCGCTTTGGCTTTGTACGCATTCACTGCGTAGTTTGTCCTATAAATTATACGCTATTGCTACGTATAAGTTACTGTTGCGTACAAATTCAATTCATTAGCAAAATTTTACTGTTCGTTCGTTTATCGTGTGCAAAAGCCCGGGAAGAACTGACCTAGTGTCACCTGACCTAGTGGGCAGGGCTTGCTCTGATTGGCTCAGACTCGGTAGGACAGTGACGCATCACTTCTGCTGTGACTGCTAAGATGAGCAGAAGCACTGTGTGTGAAGTTTTGCCACTCTGAGACCTGTTTTATGAAAATTGGGGTGTAATTGCTCTGGGAATCCATATTACGCATATCAGGGATACTGTAGGGCAAGTGCAGGACCTGTTCAGGGCTAGTAATTAATCAGGCAGGGAGAGAGAGACAGTTCCAGCCAGACCTCGAGCTCTAAAAAAAGGAGAAGGTGGTACGGGGCAGAAGTGCCAAAGGACCTGTAGCCGGAGCATCTACTACTAGTATTCGCAATACTTGGCTGTTGTTCCACCAGGCTACCCACCAAGGCACAAAATTGTAGTGGAGGAGGAAAGTGGATGAGGTAGTGGAATGGATGGCACGCTCATCTCAGTCTCAGCCGGAAGATCTGCTGTCATCTGCTGATACAGTATCCATAAGAAGCCAGGGGTCAGACTCATTCCTCCTGCTCCACCATTCCTCTCCAGAAAAGCCCGTCATATTCGAACGCACTTTGTATGCTTATGCATACGTGTTCAAAGAGGTTGCATACCTTTTTACCTGAACGTTCGCTATTGGTGTGCGAATGTTCGCTAAAAGCCATATAATTAAGTATATTGTGTACGCAAATTCAACAAATCTATTTGTCGAATATACGAATCTTAGGAAAAGTTTCGGCGAATGTTCGGCGAATAAAATTTTGCGTGATTCGCTCATCTCTAATGGTGAGGCCATCCACTTCGTTCTTAATTGAAGAAAACCCACCAAAGGACCACTGATGATATCACCGCGCGAGACCAGCGTGATTACTTGGTGATGTCATCATGCTCGCCAAAGGTCTTTTGATGGGTTTTCTTCAATCAAGATGGGAGAGTATGGCCACTCCACAATCAAGTGTATGAGTTGAGTTTATATTTTAACCCCGGATTAACCCCTGAGCACCTGAATGAGTCTCAGATGCTGCAATCAGCATTGAACACAGCATCTGAGAGGTTAAATGACAGGAACATCACAATCGCTGCTCCCCTTCATTGTGCCCACTCTATACAATGAAAAGTGATTAGTGACAAAGTAATTTATAAAGAATCTAATTTAATGACAAGTTTGACAACGTTGCCAAATTTAATTTTTCAAAACTTCACTCAGCTCTACCCAGGATATTACATACTGCAATTGAAAAATATATGACAGAAGATTCATTGTGGGAGGGAAACTTATAATTCCCTACTATTTTAACCCTTAGAGTACCAGCGACGTACATGTACGGTGCTGGGACGATGCAGACACATGGCGCCCGCTCGCACGTACGGCGGGCGTCATGGCCGGCAAGTCTCTGCTGTTTCTAACAGCAGAGACTTGCAGGTACTTACCACCATCGGCGGCGTCTTCGTAGGCCTTTAGATGCCTTGATCACACGTGATCACGGCATCTAGTTGCGTCTAAACCCGGAAGCGTGGTGTAAAGACACCCCGTGTGGCCAATCGGGGTGTCTGTACACGATCTGAAAGCTGTAAACCTCGCTGATGAGGTTTATAGCTTTCAAAGTGCAATTCTTATTCTGGCCACTAGATGGCAGGCCAGGATAAGAAATGAGCAAATTCGGTCAATAAGTCAAAAATAAAAGACCCTCATTGCTCATAAAGAAAAAATAAAAAACACAATCTATTTGCTCATATTTGAGCTTTAAAATAATCACACACAAAAAAATGTTAAATAATATATAAAAAATAAAAAAATATAAAAGTTCAAATCACCCCCTTTCCGTATAATTAAAAAATAAATACCTAAATAACAATAAATATAGACATCATGGGTATCACCATGACCGAAAACGCCCGTACTTTTAAAATATAAAAAAAAAATCCAATACGGCAAATTATGTGGCAGAAAAAAGCGTCCAAATGGCGATTCGCTGTTTTTTGTCACTTTTTTTTCTAAAAAAAATTAAATAAAAAGTGATCAAAAAGTCATACAGACCCTAGAATGGTATCAATAAAAACTTCAGATCTCCCCGCAAAAAATGAGCCCCCATACAGCTCCATACACATAAATACCAAAAAGTTATAGGGGTCAAGATATGACAACAACAAAAAAAGGCCAACTTTATAATTATTTTATCACCATCTAAACGCAGGAAAAACTATACATATTAGATATCGCCAGATTCGTACTGACCAGTAGAAGGAAAGTAACTGGTCAGTTTTAATGAACATCGAACGTTGTAAATAAGAAACCCATAGAACTGTAGCGGAATAGCGTTTTTTTTTTGCAATTTCAACCGATTTGGAATTTTTCTCCCGCTTCCCACTACACCATATGCAATATTAAATGGTGGCGTTGGAAAGTACAACTTGTCCCACAAAAAACAAGCCCTCATACAGCTATGTGAATAGAAAAATAAAACAGTTATGGCTGTTTGAAGGCAGGGAGCGCAAAACGAAAACACATAACCGAAAAATCCTCCGTACTGAAAGGGTTAACAGGGTTGTCCAGTATTTACTAAGTAATGGCCTATACTCAAGATGGAACTTTACTAGCTGATTGGTGTCAACGTTCAGCAAAGGAGCTTCAACTGAACAGCTGCGTGAGGGGTCAGACATGATAGGCCATCACTTAGAGAAGGCTGCCTAACCCCTTTAAGGAAGATCTGGCAGCTCACCTAAGATGTATTTTAGTAAATAGTTGCCTTTTTTTTCTGGTTAACTTTATTCATTTCTTAAAGGTCTGCTGCATATCATTCATCATTCTTTATAGAAATTAATGACTAAATTGACAACTTGGTGTCAATAGGGTTTTTTCCTACCCTGTCCAATCAGTGTCAAACTACCTAAGGACACGCCCTGTTGACACAGATAATGGTATGACCAAGGATCCAATTTATTGCAATTTTCAGGAGAAATAACAGAGACAGCAAAATGCCTGTTTCTAAGAAAAGGTACGCTAGAATTTTAGGGTGTGGACCCACTTTACTAACCAACCAGTTTGGCTTTGGGCTAACCCTAAGGGCTCATGCACACGAGCGTGTGCAGTTAGTGTAATTTGCGGTTCACAATGCATGGGCACTGACAGTGGGGCCGCCGAATTCGGATCCAACGGTCAGAACCGGAAAAAAGTAGTGCTTGCGCTACATTTTTGCAGTGTGGAGGCAAGACCAGAAACACCACGAAGTGAATGGGTCCGTGATCCATGATGCGGGCTGCACAAGGCCAGTGTCCTTGTATTGCGGACCCGCCGTATGCGGGACGCAATACGGGCACGGGTTGGCACCGGTCGTGTGCATGAGCCCAACGGATGTTATCCTGACTGTCTCCTGGTATCTACCCTTTAACCCCTGTACAGAGATCTGGACTTTGCTGCAGGGAAGCTACCAGGCTTCTACCTCTTAAGATAGTCCCAGTGTGATTGGTAACTGACCCACTGAGGGTCAGGTAAAATGCATAATCTGGAGAGAGATTAACATCAGGACAGGCAGTGTATAAGATTATCCATAAAACATGTCCTAGGCCTGGGCAGGGGACAAGAGGGCAATATGAGAAACAGGGTAAGGTAAAGTCTGGCTGTTAGAAGTCACAGTTGTCAGGCATGAGTTCTGTATATGGGTAGTAATACAGAATGTAACATCTTCGTCGGAATACTAGACACCGCCCACGTCACAACCACAATTTTAGACCTGGCATCAGCTGAGGCAAAGTCGCAGCTAGCGCCACCATCTGTGCCTAAAATATGCCTAATTTAAGCATATTTTAGCTTAGTAAATGATCCCCTTCATTTTTTTGTGTAGAATCTGAAAAAATGTTGTCTCCAACTGTATTAGTTTAGAAACATGAATGCTGAATTGCAGAAAGTTCAGTGATAATGGAAGAATTATTCTGAAGAAAATAGCATCACAGTAAATAATCAGAAACATGAAAGGATTGAGGATTGTTCATCTCTAATTATCAGTAAATGTGCTTTTCTTTTGGAGCCTGTGACTCAAATGAAAATAACAAGTGGGATTATCACTATGACTAATTTGCACAGTATTTTGCAGTTAATAGCAAATGGCTTTTTATAGTCGGAGGTTGTCATCTCAACATATTTTTTAGTTCTGTTCTTTGATAATAGCTGCTTGTTGAAATGCTGTATCAAAACCACTTCTAATTGACATGCAAATTAAATATAAAAAAATCTAATAAGTAAAATAAGACTTATCACAGCATCACCAAGAGCAGTAATAAGTTATCTATGCTTTATGCTGTAAATATTTATGTATGAATGTAAGAACTCTGTATAGCACCAACACTATAAATATGTACTATAATAGATGAACTGTGTTACTACTAGAACGTAACTGACAGAGTAACCCATCAGGATAAAGAAGTGGTATGGTATGTCACTGTGCTGCTACTGTGTGATGCTTCCAGGTTGCTCCTTTCCCTTCCAACCAACTATGGACAGATCCCCAAAAGGAGATATCATGAGATTTGGTTATGAGATATTACAGCATTTTTACTTCCTTTGGAATTGCATTCTTGATGCTTAAATAGCCCAGAAAAGTTGAATCTGACATTGTGTCAAAATATTGTGATGGTGTAAATTCAGCAGTAATTTGTTTTTTACACTTTGGCTTTTATCATGACTCAATCCTTGTGTCTAACGAGTAAAGGACAGCAAGGAAATGGGGAAAAGTGGAGTAGGCACCACTGAGGTGGGTGCAAAATAAGAAACTTAGAGTGTGGGCAGGGGTCGCAGTTAAAAAGAATGACTGTCCATCTGATAATCACTATCTATCATGCTATAATCTATCATGCTGACCTTCTGGGACTATTGGAAGGAGGTGCACATTGAAAACAATAAATTAGAAAATGTGTACACTTGTTGATAAATCTAGTTCCGTTATTTAAGGTAAAATATACATGAACACTTTACATTTTGCAAAGCATAATGAAACAGATAAAATAAGAAACATACAAACTGGTGATGAAATATAAATTGGGGGAGTTGGGAAAGTTAAAAACAATGGTTGTCTATCAGCCAACTATCATGCTAACCTTCTCAGATTATTAGGAGTGGGTGCACTCTGAGGCCACTATCTTAATAATTTTTCATACTTGTTGATATAAGTATATAAATATAAGAAAAAAGATATGCAGGAGAAGTTTATATTTTGCATTAAATTCTAGAACAGATCAAATAAATAAATAAAAAAATGTTGAAAATTATAATATTTCTCTCCCACAACACTTCTACTTTATATTTAGTATTTGCATCTGTAGAACTGATGAGTTATCATTTCAGAAAAAAAACCTTCATCATTTTGAAAGCTTTATTATTAAGTGAATATGTCACACATCATTTAATGTAACCTTACTGGCACTGGCAGACTACTGCAGTCCTCTGTGCTTGCCTAATAAATCTTGCCAAATAGTGTACATTAATAGTACCAATAACATTCTCAGTGCTATAAATTATAAATACTTGGGATATGTACAACAGAAAGATGGATCTAGTTAAAGCTCAATTTCCAACCCTAAAAAGATATTTTTATCTTGAAGCACAGACATTTAATGGAAATATTTTAACTCTTTGTATAAAATGCAATATAGCATGAGAAATTTGCACAACCTAAACCCTTTTAAGTAGATCTCTTTGGAATTACAGTTCTGTGAAGTGAACTACAAGCTTTGGCAGGGATATTTCACCAAGAATGACCTCAATGACTTATCTATAAGAAGATGTATACTAAGAGGACTTATAGCATATCACATGAGCCTCCTTATTACTCCTGACTGGCCAAAAAGGGATAGCTGTGATAAGGGAATCCTATATACTGATTGCATGTTTTGGCCTATTAGACCAATGTTTTGGTGGCTTACTGTAGCCACAAAAACCAGGAAGCATCTGCTTCTGGGTGTGTACTGGCTCCCCCAGGGAGGAGCAGAGGAGCCAGAGTGTGTGTACGTGTGTATTTGTGTGGCACAACACAAGTGTGTGTTTGTGTGGCAGCCTTGATCCTCCTGAGTAATCCAAGACTGCCACATATAGATTCTTATGGAGACTCCGCCTCTGGCAGGGCGCTATAGGAATATTTTGTAAGTCTCACAGACCCCAATGTTACTGCATTGGGGTATATGAGAGAAGCAATCTGATGATTGCTTATTCAAGTTCACTATGGGAACATTAAAAAGTGTAAAAAAACAATTAAATGTTTTTAGAAATATTAAAAAAATAAAAAATATAAAAATTCAAATCCCCTCCAGTTCCCCCAAAATAAAAATAAAAATAGATAAACAATTAAAAAAATTACATCATGGGAATCCCCATATGTGAAAACACCCATACTATTAAAATATAAAAAATATTTATCCCATAGTAAATGGCGAAATGGAAAAAAAAGTCAAGATGACCGATTTGCCACTTTTTGATTGCTTTATCTCCAACAAAAAAAATATCAAAAAGTCATGCACACCCCAAAATAGTATCTGAATGAAAAATGTAGTTAAATGACCAGGTTCATCATCATCACCGATCCCAGTCATTGAAGCTGGATTATACAGCCTGCACCCACCATGTATGGAGCGGGCTCAGTACAGCAGCCGCCTCCATACATTACCTTGCCACAATGATGTAAGACATTGCTAAGACATGAGCAATGACATTAGTCAAGACTAGAGATGCCAATAGAATTGTCGGATGATTTGTGACATTTTTGTGTTAATATTTTTTTACTCTCCATTAACCCCTTCCCGACCAGCGCCGTACATGTACGGCGCTGGTGCGGTGCGGGGACATGACGCCCGCTCGCGGGTGTGGCGGGCGTCATGGCCGGCAAGTCTCTGCTGTTTTTAACAGCAGAGACTTGCCACTACTTACCTCCATTGGCGGTGTCTTCCTGGGCCTTCTGATGCCGTGAACAGACATGATCACGGCATCAGGATGAATCTGAACCCATCGTGTACAGACGCCCCGAGTGGCCAATCGGGGTGTCTGTACACCATATGAAAACTGTAATCCTCGCTGGTGAGGATTACAGTTTTCAAACTGCAATTCTTATTCTGGCCACTAGATGGCAGGCCAGGATAAGAAATGAGCAATTTTGGGATTTAACTCCATCTAGTAAATCCCTGATTGCTCATAAAGAAAAAAAACACAATATATCAGCTCATATTTGAGCTTTAAAATAGTCAGAAAAAAATTTAAAAAAAATGTAAGAAAATATATAAAAAATAAAAAATATATAAAAGTTCAAATCACCCCCCTTTCCGTATAATGAAAAAATAAATACCTAAATGACAATAAATATAGACATCATGGGTATCACCATGACCGAAAACGCCCGTACTTTTAAAATATATGAAAAAAAAATCCAATACGGCGAATTGAAATTGTGGTGGAAAAAAGCGTCCAAATGGCGATTCGCTATTTTTCATCGCTTTTTTTTCTAAAAAAAAATTAAATAAAAAGTGATCAAAAAGTCATACACACCCCAGAATGGTATCAATAAAAACTTCAGATCGCCCCGCAATAAATGAGCCCCCATACAGCTCCGTACACATAAATACCAAAAAGTTATAGGGGTCAAGATATGACAAGGAAAAAAAACAAAAGGCCAACTTTATAATTATTTTATCACCATCTAAACGCAGGAAAAAGTATACATATTAGGTATCGCCGGATTCGTACAGACCAGTAGAATGAAAGTAACTGGTCAGTTTTAATGAACATCGAACGCTGTAAATAAGAAACCCGTAGAACTGTAGAGGAATAGCTGTTTTTTTTTGCAATTTCACCCGATTTGGAATTTTTTTCCCGCTTCCCACTACACCATATGCAATATTAAATGTTGGAGTTGGAAAGTACAACTTGTCCCACAAAAAACAAGCCCTCATACAGCTTTGTGAACATAAAAATAAAACAGTTATGGCTGTTTGAAGGCAGGGAGCGCAAAACGAACCGAAAAAACCTCCGGGGGTGAAGGGGTTAAGTCCAGGGCTCTGTATGTTTAACAATAAGGCTTTAACCACACCACTGATCAGCCCAAAACAAGGTCCATTTAATCTTAAAAGGTTACTGTTGTGACCAAGTACAGTTAAGGTTGTACGACTGCATATGGGCACTAAGAATGTTGGCTTTAAACCAAGCCTAAGATTGTGATTCTTGTCATGATCTAGCCTGAATTGAAACAGGTTTAATTAAGAACTGTATTTACTGCAAGGTTGCACCACCAATGATGCCAGATGAGGCGACCACCTCAGGCAGCAACAGGTAGGGGCAAGAGGGGAGCAGCGGAAGGGCCATGGGTAATGAGTGCATTCATTGTGGCAAAGGGATTAGGTTAAGAAATTAGCATAGGGAGGGGAGTGCCTCAGACAGCAGAAAGGCTAGGTGCACCCTTGATTTATTGTATATGTAGCTCTTACATCAGCCTGTGTAGAGGATGACAGGAGGGCTGGAGAGGGAAGATCAGCAGTGTAGAGGGAAAGGAGGAAGATCACACACCTTCTTCCTGTCTTTATTTAGACATTAAAGGGTTTTTCTGAGACTTTAATATTGATGATCTATGCACTGTATCTGATTGATGGGAAACCACACACGAGACCCCTGCCTATCAGCTGTTCTAAAAGGCAGCGTCGCTTGCAGTAGTGCTGCAGCCTTCTCTCAGCTTTTCCTAAGCCAGTGATGACATGTTCATTGGTCACATGGCCTAGGCGCAGCTCAGCCCCATAGTAGTGAATAGAGCTGAGCACAATACCAAGCTCAGCCGCTATACAATGTATGGCACTGTGCTTCATAAGTAGGGAGAAAGATGCAGCACTCACAGCAGTGCTGGTGCCTTCTCAAGCAGCTGATAGGCGGGGCGCCAGTTGTCGGACCCACATCGATCAGATACTGATGATCTGTCCTGAGGTTCAGTCATCAGTTGTAAAGTCTTGGAAAGTCTTTTTAACACTTCATGTCCCCCCCATATTAATCAATTAATGGTTTTATTATTGAAAGAAAAATAGAAACATGCACCACATCTGTAAACAACCCATACTATAAATGTAATATACTATTGGTCACAGGAAACACAGTAAAAAAAAAACATACTGTAATTGCTTTTTTCTATTTATCTTGCTTACTAAGAACATGATAAAAAGTAATGAAAAATTGTGCCAATGAAGTCTACCTATTGTCCCTAAAAAAAAAACAAGTCCTCAAACAGTTTTGCCGACAGAAAAATAAAAATGTTATAGGTCTTAGAATGCGACAACACAAAAACAAACTATTTTGTAAAAAAAAAAGGAGCACAGCATAAGAAACACTATATGAATGTGGTATCTTCACAATTGTACTGACCCACAGAATAAAGTTATTATGTTATTTAATACATTATATGCACCCCAATATGGTTCCTAGACTAAAACCCATCCCGTAAAAGTCTCAGACAGCTACACTGAAGAAAAAAATTAAAAAGTCGCTAAGGGGGTAAAATGCACTTAAAGGGGTTGTCTCACTTCAACAAGTGGCTTTTATTATGTAGAGGAAATTAATACAAGCCATGTACTTATGTATTGCGATTGTCCTTATTGCTTCCTTTGCTGGCTGGATTCATTTTTCCATCACATTATACACTGCTCGCTTCCATGGTTACAATTAGCGTTCATTGAAGTCGGCTTCAGTACTGGCTAGTACCTTGGCACTGAAGCTGACTTCAAATCCCAGTTTTAAAATGGTTTTCAAATTGAATAATCAAATGCCTAAATTATTCAAGGAAGTCTCGTGCAATTTCGGAGATAACTTTGGATCTATGGTATGATTCAAAACTCGCTTCACTTAACATTAGTTACGACCACCCTTTAATCCAGCAGTGGTTATGCTTGCACACTATAAGAAACAATGATGGCCAGGACCGTGGGACAGCACATAGGCTAGTGCTTTTAGTAAGCAAGCACAACCACAGCTGGTGCAATGTATAATGTGATGGAAAAATGAATCCAACCAGCAAAGGAGGCAATATGGACAATCACAGTACATTAGTAAGTGCCTTGTATTAACTTTCTCTACATGATATATGCTATTTGCTGAAGTGATACAACCCCTTTAAGTCACCTTTTTTGCCAATGATATTTATTTTGAGACATCACTTTAATATCTACAATAGAAAGTGACATTTTCAAGGGGGTTTTCCCCCTGTTAAGGGGTTAAATTCATACCAAGACGAAACCAAGTAGGATAAATAAATGAGTAATCTAAATGAGTTCAGACTGGTGCATAAGGAGAGTGCCCAGCCCAAGAGGGCTTGCAATCTTGAATCAACCCAAAAATAAATTTTCTTGTGCTTCGTGGTAACGAATCAATTTTTTCTGATATGGCGTAAAAAACCTCAAAACATACTCACCTCATCCATTTGAGCATGAAGAGGCTGTCACCGCCATCCTAGTTGAAAATCCTGCACAAAATCTCCTGTGTGGTGATATATAATGTCACCACTTCGGCCTGCATGATGACGTCATCACACGACGCACAAGATTTCGTGCAGGATCTGCAATGAAGATGGCCTCTTTGCGCTCAAATGGATAAGGTGAGTATTTTTTTTAAACTCCTGAAAGACCTCCATTTTTACATCAGATGCAGTGATCAGCGATGAACGTGGAATCGGAGGGGTTCAATGACATGGGCAGTGCAATCGCCATTCCCCATGATTGCGCCCGCTACTTACAAAGAAATGAGCTTCATGATGACTTAATTTGTCACAGAGCAAATTTCTTTGTGAAATTCAGCGTATCAGCTAAATCAAAATTTTCAGAACTTCGCTTAACATTAAATATTACATTTTATTCATAGGTCAGAAACAAGTCAGGAAGGGCCAAATTTTGCTTCCATCTCCTGCAGTTCTAGATCTCTCATCTAATTTAAATATAATGTTTTCTCTTCAGTGATCCCTCACCCTTATTACCCACAGTGATGAAGTTGTTCTCTCTTTTCATGCAATTGAAACTGAACCATGCTGGCACCTAACATTTCTGCCATGCCAACAGCATGCACACTTGAGACAGTAAATTGTGGTCTGCTGTCAGGTCATGTCCACAGAAACCTTATGAAGTTCATATGTGTTGAAAATAATTCTTGTCAAGCTAGTTGTTATAAAGGGGTATAGTGTGAGGACTTAAATTAACATTTCAGATCTGACAAAAGCTTTGAATGTGCTGTCTTGTACATTGTTAAACCGGAGTACAGCTTTATTATAATAATAAAGAATAAAGCTAGACCACAGCTGTCGTAGAAAATTACTTGATTTTTGATATATTGTACAGGGGGGGCCATTTATATGGATACACCTAAATAAAATGGGAATGGTTGGTGATATTAACTTCCTGTTTGTGGCACATTAGTATATGGGAGAGGGGAAACTTTTCAAGATAGGTGGTGACCTTGGCGGCCATTTCTGACCACTTATAAAATGTGTTGAAAGTGTTGCCCATTGTGTTGGATTGTCAATGCAAGCCTCTTCTCCCACTCTTCACACACTGATAGCAACACTGCAGAAGAAATGCTAGCACAGGCTTCCAGTATCCATAGTTTCAGGTGCTGCACATCTCGTATCTTCACAGCATAGACAATTGCCTTCAGATGACCCCAAAGATAAAAGTCTAAGGGGTCAGATCGGGAGATCGTGGGGGCCATTCAACTGGCCCACGACGACCAATCCACTTTCCAGGAAACTGTTCATCTAGGAATGCTTGGACCTGACACCCATAATGTGATGGTGCACCATCTTGCTGGAAAAACTCAGGGAACGTGCCAGCTTCAGTGCATAAAGAGGGAAACACATCATCATGTTGCAGTTGAATGGCCCCGAAGGTCTCCCGATCTGACCCCCTTAGACTTTTATCTTTGGGGTCATCTGAAGGCAATTGTCTATGCTGTGAAGATACGAGATGTGCAGCACCTGAAGCTAAAGACACTGGAAGCCTGTGCTAGCATTTCTTCTGCGGTGTTGCTATCAGTGTGTGAAGAGTGGGAGAAGAGGGTTGCATTGACAATCCAACACAATGGGCAGCACTTTGAACACATTTTATAAGTGGTCAGAAACTTGTAAATAACTCATAAAAGAATAAAGATACGTTAAAACCAAAGACACCATTGTTTTTCTTGTGAAATTCTCAATAAGTTTGATGTGTCACATGACCCTCTTCCCATTGAAAAAACTAAAGGTGGATCCAAAATGGCCAACTTCAAAATGGCCTCCATGGTCACCACCCATCTTGAAAAGTTTCCCACCTCCCAAATACTAATGTGCCACAAACAGGAAGTTAAAATCACCAACCATTCCCATTTTATTTAGGTGTATCCATATAAATGGCCCACCCTGTATAATAATTGAGAAATATAATGTGATTACTTGAAGATATATTAAAAAAAAAAAAAAAAAACTCACATTGGTTACTATGGACAACACTGCTCACTATCTTTCTTTATCCGATTATAATATGTTAATATACCCAGTTATTGAATAAGCATAATATAAATATGCCCTTCTTACCTTTCCTTTTGATATTGCAAAATATATGTATTGTAGCCTGTCAAGGGTTTTGCTAGCATGCTGAGATATTGTATTGCTTTTGTATCTTGAGAAATTGGAGTCCTTTACCAAAATGGTAATGGTGGACACATCTGTATGTTGCACATTTTTATTCCATAGATTTGTCATACTTTAGCTTAAAGGGGTTTGTCCAAGTTATTTTTTTGTTCTTTGTATGTTTCTAACTAATCATATGTCAAGGCCTTACAATGCACTTACAGTACTTTATCTATCATGGCTCCTTTCTCAGATCTCAAGGTCACATGACCTATGATGTCAGTTTCTCTCCCTGCTCTGATGATGTTCAAGCACAAGCCTGAGAGAGCAGATATGTGTCTGTACACAAGACGTCTCTGTGCTGACCACCCCCCGGCACTCCTGTCTGCTCTCTCCCTGGATTCTTCAGGGAAAACTTTAACCCCTTTAGCAGCACACACTCAGGACTGATGGCTTTACTGAGTAGCTGTGGGCAGTGAAGGGACAAATGCTGGGCACAGGAACTGACAGACTAGAGGAGTTCTGCAGAGCATTGCACAGGAAAAGGTGGGGAGAATATCTTGTGTGTATCAGCAGTATCATTGTACACCTGGGACTTGTAGTCCTACACATACAACATGCTGCTGAGTATCCCAGCAGTCAGACATTTCACTCGGGGCAGCACTTGTATTCACTCTCTTTGCAGAGCAGGGGCAGGGGCACAAATATTTATTAGGAAAACTTCAGAGATTGTTGTTATTGCCGGCAAACAAAGGGCTAGAAGGCAACCAGGGGAATAAGAATATGTGTATATATATATATATTTTTTTTTATTTTTTTATTTTTTTTTTTGCTTAAAACTTGCTTAGCTTATATATTGCTGCCTATCAGATTTAGAGTGGTATATATTTTTTCATAACTCAGACAACCCCTTTAAAAGCAGTTTGTAGTTCTTTATAAGGTTGGATTTGAGAAAAATGCCATCCACAGGATATCAGAGTTCATGGGCAGCAAGGAAATTACATCAATTAAATCTAAATTTTAGATGATTTTAACTACATACTTGTTTCCATTGTGAACACTGAATTTGAAGATGTTTCTTCAGTTTCATGTCCCCAGTCACTAATATAGTTCTCATATTTTCCAAAGATTGAAAATCTTGAAAAGACAAGAACAAATAAGCTTTCCACAAGTCTATGTTGTGGTCTTATTTAAAAGTTACACCAGTACACCGTCCGAGGCATTTATTTATGACTACATTTCACTTATTTTGGGCTACAAATCATTTTTTCATATTACAAATTTTCAGCCATTTCTGATTCAAAGAATTAAAAAAATCAGTCTGTTTGCAAGTTTTCACTTTGTGTTTCTTTCATGTAGAGCTCTTATCTCTGACCTAATGACCTCATAAACACTTATTTAAGCCCCTTTCTCATTAGTTTGATAAGATTTGAGTTATATTGAATATTTATGAGGTCAGGAGATCAAAGATAAAAACTACACATTACCTGTCAGATGACAAGATTAAAAGAAAACAGAAAGTGACAGCTTACAAACAGACTGATTTTTTTTACTCTTATATCTCAGAAATGTCTGAAAATTTTTAATAAATGCCAATTGACAAAAATGATTTGAAGCCCAAAATAAGTAAAATGCAATCATAATAAAATGCCACAGAGGGTGTACACAGACTTTACAGTTCAAATTCATTGAATACAGATGAACAAATTGATTGTAAACTAACCAGATTCAACTTTCCCCCCCCCACTTTTCAGTTTTATTATTACAAAAAAAGTTTAAATGATCCAATAAATTTCGTTCCACTTCACAATTGTGACCCACTTGTTGATTCTTCACTAGAGATGAGCGAGCACTAAAATGCTCGGGCGCTCGTTATTCGAGTCGAATTTTTCCCTATGCTCGGGTGCTCGTTTCGAATAACGAACCCCATTGAAGTCAATGGGAGACTCGAGCATTTTTTGCAGGGGACCAAAGCTCTGCACAGGGAAGGTTGCGTGAAAACCTCAGAAAATGATGGAAACACCACGGAAATGGACAGGAAACAGCAGGGGCAGCATGCATGGATGCCTCTGAGGCCGCCTAATCGTACAATTATGCCAAATTCTGGGCAACAGCCTGGTGGTGACCCTCAAGACAATTGTGCTGACCCAGACCAAGATGGGCAAGGCACATGCCCATCACATGTTAGTAAAGCACCCAACTAGGTGCAACGAAGGTCTATCACCACCTGCGGGTGACACCACTGCCCATGCTGGCACTGCTGTCCTATCCCCCGCCCCACGACGCAGGCATAAGCCTGACACAGCGTGGTGAAAGCTTGGTGACCAAGTTAGATTGAGGTAGCAGGTGAACCACCCAAAAATTTACCCTGACACAGCATGGCGGTGAACCCAGAGTGACCAAGTGAGACTGAGGTAGCAGGTGAAGCACTTAAAATTTTACCCTGACACGGAATGGCGGTGAACATCAGACGCCGCTTGCATGAGATTAGGGATAGAGCTGCTGTCTGTCAGGGAGAATGTTAGGGCCTCAATTTAGATTTTGGTTAGGCAGGAATCATGCTCAAAGAACCCAACAGCCGTTCTAAGGGCTACAAGCACCTTTTTTTTTTTGTCTCCTCCTGGCTGCTGGCTGGGACTTGTAGTGCAGCTACCGCCATCTTGCCTGCACACTGTTAGGGCGTGAAATTAGAATGTGGTTAGGCAGGAATCATCCACAAAGAACCCAACAGCCCTTCTAATGGCTACAAGCACCTATTTTTTTTGGTCTCCTCCTGGCAGCTGGCTGGGACTTGTAGTGCAGCTACTGCCATTTTGCCTGCACACTGTTAGGGCGTGAAATTAGAATGTGGTTAGGCAGGAATCATCCACAAAGAACCCAACGGTCCTTCTAAGGGCTACAACGACCTTTTTTTTAGACCTCCTCTCGGCTGCTGGCTGGGACTTGTAGTGCAGCTACCGCCATCTTGGCTGCATGCTGTGCACAGCGACTGGTGGCAGAAGGGACAGCACGTGGTCCACACAGAACTAAAAGAAATTGCCCAAAGTCCTCTCAGTACTCATTTTTGCTGCTGATGTACCTTGGCTTGCTGGGATCTGTAGTGCAGTCTAGGGAATACGTTTTTTCTCTCAGTTATATATATTACACTCCAGTGAACAATTATGTTGTGTGCTGTACAGTAGAGTCAGTCTAGGGTATACGTTTTTTCTCTCAGTTATAAATCCTACAGTGCAGTGCAAAATTCTGTTGTGTGCTGCACTCTAGCCGGAGTCTAGAAAATATACATTTTTTTCTCTCATTCATATATCCTACAGTGCAGTGCAAAATTCTGTTGTGTGCTGCACTCTAGCCGGAGTCTAGAAAATATAAATTTTTTCACTCATTCATATATCCTACAGTGCAGTGAAAAATTGTGTGGTGTGCGTTACACTAGCGGCAGTCTAGAGAATACGTTTTTTCTCTCAGATACATTTAATACAGTCCAGTGAAAAATTATGTGGTCTGTGGTACACTTTCCGCAGTCTAGTGAATACGTTTTTGGCCTCAGATATTAATTCGACAGTTTAGTGATTACTAGAGATGAGCGAGTAGTGAAATATTCGAAAGTTCGAAATTCGATTCGAATAGACTGCGAAATTCGACTATTCGACCGGATATCGAATCCCATTAAAGTCTATGGGAAAAAAATGCTCGCCACTTGGAAATCTCAATTCGACCACTTGGAGGTCACCAAGTCCACCCTGGAACCTCAGAAAAGGATGCCAACACTGCTGGAATGCAACTGGGACAGCAGGGGAAGCATGTCTGGGTGCATATAACGCGCCCAAGTCGCACTATTACGCCACTATCACAGCCTCTCAACAATACACTCCAAACACAATCTAACCTCTCTGTAAAGTGAGACCATACAAGGAAACCTTCTTTCCTCTACATTGCCATGGACCCAAAGCCAAACTAGACAAAAAAAAAGATGAAATTCTGCACCCCTTAAAATCACGTTGCCTATGACAACCACAGATGGCATAGGCAAGGGGGAAAGCAAATAGACCCACCCCTAATTGTCATTGTGTGTGTGGTGTGAGATGTGGTCAGACATGTCTTCTTTAAATGTAAAAACAACTCAAACACATGCAGAAAGCCTTAAAATGCCCAAATTGTGGCGCTTGAGATGTCAGTGACCCGACCTGGCCCAGTGTCATGTCTAGTAGGTAAAGCAGTGGGGATGTTGAGGGATGCGTAGGACCGCAAAAGGCAGGAAGAGGCCGTGGGCTGGCCAGAGGCTCATGGAAAATTTTGTGGCGGCCCAAGAGGTGACACCTCTTAAAAATTATGTGGAGGCCCAAGAGGTGAGACGTATTAAAAATTATGTGGAGGCCCAAGAGGGGAGACCCTCTTAAAAATATGTGGAGGCCCAAGAGGGAGACCTCGTAAACATTTGCGCAGGCCCAAGAGTGAGACCTCTTAAAATTATGTGGAGGCCCAAGAGGTGAGACCTCTTAAAAATTATATGGAGGCCCAAGAGGTGAGACCTCTTAAACATTTTGTGGAGGCCCAAGAGGTGAGACCTCTTAAAAATTATGTGGAGGCCCAAGAGGTGAGACCTGTTTAAAGATTTTGTGGAGCCCAAGAGGTGAGGACGTATTAAAAATTATGTGGAGGCCAAGAGGGGAGACCCGTTAAAAATTATGTGGAGGCCCAAGAGGTGACACCTCTTAAAATATGTGGAGGCCCAAGAGGGAGACCCGTTAAAAATTATGTGGAGGCCCAAGAGGTGACACCTCTTAAAAATTATGTGGAGGCCCAAGAGGGTGAGACCTCTTAAAAATTATGTGGAGGCCCAAGAGGTGAGACCTCTTAAACATTTTGTGGAGGCCCAAGAGGTGAGGACCTCTTAAACATTTTGTGGGGCCAAGAGGTGAGACCTCTTAAACATTTTGTGGAGGCCCAAGAGGTGAGACCTCTTAAAATTATGTGGAGGCCCAAGAGGTGAGACCTGTTAAAGATTTTGTGGGAGGCCCAAGAGGTGAGACGTATTAAAAATTATGTGGAGGCCCAAGAGGGGAGACCTGTTAAAGATTTTGTGGAGGCCCAAGAGTGAGACGTATTAAAAATTATGTGGAGGCCCAAGAGGGGAGACCCGTTAAAAATTATGTGGAGGCCCAAGAGGTGAGACCTGTTAAACATTTTGTGGAGGCCCAAGAGGTGAGGACGTATTAAAAATTATGTGGAGGCCCAAGAGGTGAGACCTGTTAAACATTTGTGGAGGCCCAAGAGGTGAGACGTATTAAAATTATGTGGAGGCCCAAGAGGGGAGACCTCTTAAAATTATGTGGAGGCCCAAGAGGTGAGACCTCGTAAACATTTGCGCAGGCCCAAGAGGTGAGATCTCTAAAAATTATGTGGAGGCCCAAGAGGTGAGACCTCTTAAACATTTGTGGAGGCCCAAGAGGTGAGCCATAAATATAAAAATTTTTTCTGATTACGGACCAATTCTACGGCGTTAAGGAGGAGGAGGAGGAGGTGGAGGAGGAAATGGCACTTCATTACACATGGCACTTCACTTTTGGGCTGCTTTCCACGGTTGGAGAAGCAAAGTCCGGGTCAATCCACTTGCTGTTCATTTTGATTAGCGTCAGCCTGTCGGCACTGTCGGTTGACAGGCGGCTGCGCTTATCGGTGATAATGCCCCCGGCAGCGCTGAACACCCTTTCTGATAGCACGCTGGCGGCAGGGCAGGCAAGCACCTCCAAGGCATACAGGGACTCCTCCTCTTCCACAGCCACCTCCACGTCGTCCTCCTCCTCCTCATCCTCCTCCTCCTGCAACTGCCACCGTGAAGCAGACAAAAGTGTGGTCTGACTGTGTAGCTCCGTTGCGTCTCCTCCTGCCCCCGTCTCCTCTGTGTGCAATGCGTCTCCTTATTGCGATGAGGATTCTTTAAG
>ONZH01015559.1:0-101572 GCA_900303285.1 Rhinella marina | reverse complement strand
TGAACGAGCCCTAAATGGATGAATATTTTGCACGCCCAACTTTTCAGTTTTATTATTACAAAAAAGTTTAAATGATCCAATAAATTTCGTTCCACTTCACAATTGTGACCCACTTGTTGTTGATTCTTCACCAAAAATTTAAAATGTTATATCTTTTTGTTTGAAGCCTGAAATGTGGCAAAAGGTTGAAATGTTCCAGGGGGCTGAATACTTTCGCAAGACACTGTAAATGTAGGTCACTTTTTTTTTTTAATTGTAGAAGTTCTAGACAGATTTTTAAAACTAACGAAGTTCAGATTTTTCTCTCTCAGTTAAAGGTACTATTACTCCAGCAGATGTCATACAGATCACGATAAGATTGAAGATGTAGCTATGTTTGCTTATTACACAATAATTGTATGTATTTGCGGTCGTTACACGTTCACTTTTAAATCGTTCCTTGTTATTACACGTAAGATGCTTAATCAAAAGGAGTGTATGAGAGCATTATACGAACGGATCTATTAACGAGGAGTGATCATTTTTTAGCATTGGAAAGATCATGATGGAAGAGAAACAAGCAATTAGTCGCTCGTCTTTGAATCATTCATACTTATTACATCACACGATTCTCGTTCAATTTCGCTCGCATGCGCAAGAATCTGTCATATATACGCTCTGTGTAATAGGGTCTTAAGTCAATGCATCAATTGCTAAGCTGTAAACATTTTCACCATGTCACTTTATTTACCTCTTGTTAGTAGAGGTCCTAGGTCCTAAATGGTAGCGACATCCTAAGCCACCAATAAATGGGGCTGCAAACATGAATACAATGACTGCACCAGCGTTGTTTTATTATGTCGCAGAAGAACTCGTTGGGCCCTTCAACCACAAGAGCTGTGGGTCTGGCTAAATCTCCACCAGTCCATTGGGAAAGATTGGGTAGGGCTTTATTATATGCATTAGGTTCTTATTGCTTGTTTTCTGATGGTTTTGCTTCTACAACAATGTTGAGAGCTGCCACTGAAAAACAATTAGAATTTTTTAGGAGTTTCAATGTATATGCAGATAATTGTGTTATGGCAATAACTATAAGTTGAAAGCTAATTAAGAATGCTTGAATATGATGCTTATGTAATTGCATATTATGCTTTCATAGAAATAAGGTATGTACCCCTTAGACTACAAGTATGACTATTTTAGGAAAGACCGCAGATAGGACTCAAGAAAAATGTGGGCTTTACCTTTTTTTTTTTTTTAACAATTTCTGAACTTAAAGGCTGTATACACCTTTGGAGGCAATTTTATTATTGCATGTTACTGTTATGATTGCTTAAATAATTTCTTCAATTCGCCTTTAATAAAAATATTGAGCTGTTCTGTCACAAAGAGTTAACTGTTTTTCTAACTGTGTGATCAGTACTTTCACTTTGTGCCAGTCATCTAAAAACCTTATCACTAAACTACTAAGCGGTCATACAAACTTATTAAGCCACATTCCTAGCAGTAAGATAAGAACTAAGCTATAATGAGTGTTTTTAAGGGCAGAGAGCAGAGATAAGGAGTCTGTCTGCTCCCTGGATGACGGAAAAGACAGAAAATCCAAAGGTTGCTTCTAGAAGTGTACATAGCCTTTAAAGGGAACCTATTACCATGAAAATCCATTGTAAGCTTCAGGCTTGATGTCATAGAGCTGAGCTGATTGATACACCCTATAGTTTTATGGGAAAAGATTTAGTAAAGTATCACTTCTAATTTTGCCATTTATGTCTGTGCTTATTCTGGGCTTTGAAGTCAAGAAGTAGGTCCTGTCGGTGATTGACAGCCTTTCATCTATGACTGTGCATACAGAGATAGCTGTCAGTCACTTGACTTCAATGTCTAGAATAAGCAGGAATGTAAATCAATAAATTATAAGTTACACTGAATCTTTTCCCATTTGAAAAAGAAGTGCATTAAGTGGTTTCATATGGCCCCGCATTCTGTTAAGGTGTTACCACATGTTGCTGCTCTCCAGAAGGGATGCTAAGGTGTGGTGCGCCACAAAGGGAAATAAGTCCAGAGAGTAAGGGTTTGCAGTAAACCAGAATGCTTCTTAACTGGAGGAACCCAAGTGCAAAACAATACAGGCAGTGCGTTAAGTTAGCTTCTCCAGACTTCTAAGTCCATAAATAATTTGGAACAGGGTTGTTGAGGTACAGATAAAAGCTGTAGAGGTCCAAGAGGTGTCAGGATTTTAACTGAGCACACTAGGTAAAGAAGGTAGCAAATTCTTTCATGTCTTATCTCTAATTGGGCCACTAATAGAAATGGGAAAAATGGGGAACAATTCTGCCATATGTTTGACTCTTTGATGACCGGAAAATAATGAAATGTGTTTCAGGATAAAACTTCTTGGCAAAGTCTCTCAGGAACCAGAGTTCATCCTCTTCAGGGTTCACAAGGGGATGTCTTAATGGCTGTTAGGCTGCAACTCGGCTCACTGATGTGAGTAGATGTCTCCTTAACGGTATGAGAAGGATTAAAGGACCTAGAAAGTGTGTTACCTCTGAAGTTTTATGAGAATGAAGTTGAAACAAGAAGAAGAGCGTCCAACCACTTGGTGAGGATTCAGTCTGCAGGCTGATTGTAGATATTCAATATTTTTGTAGTCTGTATAAATCAGTATTGGAAACTTGGCTAGGGCTTTCACGGCCCTAGATCAAAAGGGATGTTATCATTAACTCTATTGCTATTTACTTTGAATATGGGAAGATGTACTTTGTGTGTGTCCTGGCGGAAGGATGTGTCCACCCCTGGTCCAGACAGCACCTAACTTGTAGTTAATCATATATTTTATTGATCTTTTAATAGTAATCGTCTGTACCTGGTTAAAACCATCCTAAACAAAAAAAAAAAACAACGTACATTTCTTACTCATGAAAATTAATCACGTATTTGCTTTAGACCTGACATCAGACATATATAAATGGCAGTACAATGTATCATTATGACTCTCTTCAAATATTTTCATTAGGGACATAAACTTTCACATAGTCTGCACTGTTTCTTTATACTTTACAAGCAGAAGAAGCTCAAAAAAGTAAAACATGCACATATTGAATTATTGAATCATCCAACGGAAATTATTCTATTCTGGTATATCTGTTTCTTGGAAAACTGGGTGAAATCAATATACTGACTTAAGAGAATGTCCCAAAATACAATTCTTTTAAAAATAGATCAAGCTCAGTCACATTTCAAGTCTTTCCACAGATTCTCAATGGGATTTTGGTCTGGACTTTGACTGTACCATTCTAACACATGAATATGCTTTGAACTAAGCCATTCCATTGTAGCTCTGGCTGTATGTTTAGGGTCATTGTCCTGCTGGAAGGTGAACCTCCGCCCCAGTCTCAAATGTATTGTAGCCTTTAACAGTTTTTCCTGCAGTATTGCCCTGTATTCAGCTCCATCCACATTCCCATCAACTGTGACCTGCTTCCCTATCTCTGCTGAAGAAAAGCATCCCCATAACACCTGAGCTGTGGATCTCTGCATCCCTGGCCTGTCAGTTTAGGTGGATGGCCATGTCTTGGTAGGTTTGCAGTTGTGCCATACTCCTTCCATTTTTTCAGATGATGGATTGAACAGTGCTCCATGAGATGTTCAGAGCTTGAGATATTTTTTTATAACCTAACTCTGCTTTTCACTTCTCCACAATGTTATCCCTGACCTGTCTGGTGTGTTCCTTGATTTTCATGATGCTGTTTGATCACTAATGTTCAAACCTCTGAGAACTTCACAGAACAGCTGTAGTTATGCTGAGAATAATTAACACACAGGTGGACTATATTAGGTGACTTCTGAAGGCAATTGATTACACTGGATTTTATTTAGGGGTATCACATTAAGGGGGGCTGAATACAAATGCACACCACACTTTTCTGATTTTCATTTCTAAAAAATTTCAAAAACCATGTATCAGCTATGCTTTTTGCATAGCCCTTATTCACCATAATGGGAGTTACAGAAAAAGTTGAGCACCATCCTGCTTGGCCATTGCTTGATCCTTTCTCGCCGTGGGAAACCGCAAGATGGGACAACACCCTTAACATCTGTGACCCAACACTGGGATAACACAGGACTGTAGCATGAGTACTATCTGAAATTATTATTACACTGCCCAATTTTTTATCAGGATGAGTGCCAATTGATAATTTAGACACATCAATCAGCACTTGTTTGCATTGACATTACTTTAGCGGATGTAAAATACATGTAGAGAAGTAATTGCTACAATTGCTAACCATTCCTTCCACCATTCAGTTATATTGATCATAATGAGCACATCCCTGATTACACACACACAGCACATCCCTGTTCTGCCAATAATCTTGTAACTTTCACTCTGAATAAAAGATGGAATCAGACAACAAACAAGAATTTGCTCCTTTATCTGCTTATATGTAGCACAATTATATAGGCCAATTATCGGGAACAAGCTATCCTATGAATGCACATTTCCAATAATTGGTAGACAAATCTGGCAGCATAGGGCTTTAAGTGTCCAGATAGGCCATCAATACCTGATCAGCAAGGATCCAACACCCTACACCCCTACTCATAAACTGTTCTGCAGCAGTTTGAAGTCAGCATGAAAACTATACAGCTACTTCAAGTGAACAGAGCTGGTTACTGCAGGGTTGAGCAGTACCCCAGATCTGGGGGTATCTTCAAATGTTATGTTTTGCCTTGTTAATGCCCTGTACACCAGCATGATATGGTATGATTGGAAGGGACAAGGTTAACTACTCTGTTCCTCCCATCTTGGTAGGAGTGGGCTGATCCTACTTCTTGCCAGGAGGAGGAGTTGGAGTTCAGACAAAGGAAGGACATGCTGGAACTCGTACTCCAAGGTATCTTAGCCAGTTCTTCTTTGAGACCACTACTCCAGAGAGATTCATAGAATTAAGACTACATCTATCCTAGATGCAACAGTGTGTTTAGTCAGCAAAGTGACCAACAATCTCAGCATTATGGAGCCTGATGCTGAGATTGCACCCATCAACTAGATAACATCAAGGCTAAACTAACTCCAAGCCTGCATTAGACAGTGGACACCTATATCCATAAGTACCAGCAGACAACTGTTAGCCAGAATTACAAGAAAGAGACATCAGCAAGACAGCACATCTGAAGTGCCATTAAATAGCCACTTATCAGTCACCATACCTCGCCATCTGACAGAAATTACACTTTGTACCTACTACTGTTAGAATACCAAGATATATTTTGTAAGTAAAGAGAGACTTTTATACTTTTACCTCTGGCCTGATTCTACCTTTCCACTGCACTGATCCCAAGGGAGCACTACCACTCCCATCTTCTGCATCGGCTTCTCAGTGGCTCACTGAAGCTGCACCCATTCACTACAATAAGAACGGCACTGCAGTAACCAGCTCCATCCACTAAACAATAGATGAAGCTGTAGAGTTCCAGCACCGACTTCCAAATACTGCAGAACATCTGATTGGCAAGGGTGTGATGTGTCAGATCTTCACCAATCAGATAATGATTCCTGAGGATAGGCCATCAATCCAAAAATCCTGGACAAACCCTTTAAAGGGATATTTCAATCTTATAAAGTAATAACATGCAGTATCAATAGGATATGTCAGCACTTTATGATCAATGAGGCCCAAGGAACTGCAGAAGGGTTCTGTATGCTTGAATGGAGACCATGCTGCAGTTCCCAGCACAGAGGGTGACAGTGGCACTGCCGTACATGAGAAAATGAATCCTTTTAGTTACAACCTTCGTCCAAGTTCCTTTCCCCAACAGTAAAAGGAATCATCACTTCACAGATGAGTGGTTTGACACTACCCTAATGTTTTTCTTCAATGAGCCATATGGCAACCTCCGTGATCATTATTAATAGAAATAATAATCAAAGCCATTCCTCTGCAAATTAGATGTGGCAGAATGTAGTACAGTATTCTAATGTTAAAACAATGCAAGAACACTCAGCAACACTGCAACAAATAATAAAGTAAATACAATAGTGCCATACTCACTATAGAAAATGTACTAATGCTATTGCTTATAAATGCGTTATAAATGTGAGATTCTTAGCAAATACATTTGGTGAAAAATTATTTGTGCTTTTCCGCCAACAACAAGCTGATCTCTTAGGACAGGAACCTACACGAAATACTTCCCCTCTCTGGTGCCATACTGGCCTCCATAAAATTCAGGGAATGCAGGCTCCACATGCATAGTGAGCCCACACTGTATTATACCTCTCCTGGTGCCAAATGGCCATCAATAAATGCAGGGACAGCAGGCTACAGCTTTATACTTGCCTATGGGAGAGACAGGTAGGCTTTGTTCACATCACCATTCAACATTTCCGTTCGCCTGCTCCATTATAAGCAGGAGAATGGAATGGACGGATTCGGCACATAACTGAGCCGATCGGAACCTAAGGACCCCATAGACTATGATGGGGTCAGTTAGGTTTCCGCTCAGAGGAAGATTTTTGAAGCACTTCACAAAAGTCCTGCATGCACAACTTTTGTCTTTGCTGCAAAATCTTCTTCTGAGTGGAAACCTAAAGGACCCCATTATAGTCTATGGGGTCCTTAGGTTCCACTCAGCTCAGTTATGCGCCGAATCTGTCCTTTCCGTTCTCCTGTTCCTATAACGGAGCAGGAGAATGGAAAGACTGAACGATGATGTGAACAAAGCCTTAGGAGTGCAAGAAAAATGGAATGAGCCACACTTCCAATGCAGACTGCAAAAAATGGTGGTTTGTCAGCACATCCCAATGTGCAAGTGCATGTCGCCATGGTTAAGGGCCCATTCAGACAGCCGTATTATTGCTGGTCCACAATAATGCGGACCCGCAATACTACGGCTGCCGCCCGGCGTGTGTTCCGCAACACTGCGGAACACATGGCCGGGCGCCCCATTCAAAATGCCTATACTTGTCCACTTTTGTGGACAAGTATAGGACATGCTTTATGTTTTTATGCAAAGCCGTGGCACGGAGCTGGTTCCGTGCCGCGGCTGCCCGCTCCCATAGAGGTGAATGGGGCCACATCTATTCCGCAATATTCCGGAACAGATGCGGCCCCATTCATACGGTCGTGTGAATGGGGCCTAAAAGCACAAAAGCAAAAATAAAAACAATGCAACAGTTCTCTGCAAACACAAATAAAAAAGTAAATACAATAGTGTCATACTCACTGTAGAAAATGGACTAGTGCTAATGCAACATTATAAAATTAAGATTCTTGGCAAATACATTTTGTACAAAATTATTTGTGCCTGTCTGCCAATGACCAGGCAATCATTTAGGATAGGTACCATTTGGCACCAGCAGAGGTAAAATACAGTGAGGGCTCAGCATGTATGTGGAACCTGCATTCCCTGAATTTAATGGAGGCCATAGTTGCACCAAAAGAGGTATAATACAGTGTGGGGCTTAGCATGCATGTGAAACCTGCATTCCTTGAATTTAATGGAGGCCAGTATGGCACAAGAGAAGGCAGCATTTGGTTTAACTCCCTGTCCTAAGAGATCGCCTTATTGTTGGTGGACAGGCACAAATAATTACAAAATAATGTACATCCATCCAACTTCAGACTCAGGCTCCCAATTATAGTTGGAAACTTCCCATTTACTACAGTAAATGGGAGATGTGTGACTACAGACAGTCACAGGACATAAAGCACCCCAATGACATTTTAATGGTGCGCTAAAGAGTGATCTGGCTCATAGGAATGCTGGAAGGTCTGTGAATATATTTCATCCCATGTATACCAGATACACAATCAGTTCATAAAAGTGAATATGTAGCACTGAAATGTTCCCTTAGAAACTGTCGTGTCTGAACTACAGGATTCAGGAAATTAAGATGCATTATAGTTTGGTGCAGTTCAAACATCCTGTCTCTTAAGGTGATTATATATACAGTACAAGAAGCCAGGCATTCCAACTATATGTGCATGAGATATGGAGACCATTAGAAAACCTCATAAAGGGACCAGGTGATGGTATGGGGAGGCAGAATTATCTGTCCGTCATTCTTAAAATGTCTTGTGTGTTACCACCTTATATGGGAAGAAAAGAAAAGTACACAGGCAGCCAAGTTTATAATATGTATTATTCACAGTATATACATGGCATCTCTGTGCAGTGCCTTTATGGACACGAGATACAGCGTGATAAGTAACCTGTCAAACAGTAACAGAACAGATACAGTGGTGCTTGAAAGTTTGGAAACCCTTTAGAATTTTCTATACTTTTGCATAAATTTTACCTAAAACTACATCGGATTTTCACAGAAGTACTAAAAGTAGATAAAGATGACCAAATCAAACAAATGAGTCAAAAATATTAGACTTGGTCATTTAGTTATTGAGGAAACTGTTCCAATATCACTTATGTGAGTGGTAAAAGTATGTGAACCTTTAAGATTAGCAGATATTTTAAAGGTGAAATTAGAGTCAGGTGTTTTCAATCAATGAGATGACAATCAGGTGTGAGTACGTTACCTGTTTTATTTAAAGGACAGAGATCTAGCAAAGTCTGATTGTCACAGTGCATGTTTGTGGAAGTTTATCATGCAAGAACAAAGGAGATTTCTGAGGACCTCAGAAGAAGAGTTGTTGGTGCTCATCAGGCTGGAAAAGGTCACAAAACCATTTCTCAAGAGTTTGAACTCTTCCAATCCACAGACAGACAGATTGTATACAAATAGAGGAATTTCAAGACCATAATTACCCTCCATAGGAGTGATCGACCAACAAAGATCACTCTGAGAGCAAGGAGTGTAATAGTCTGGGAGGTCACAAAGGAACCCAGGGTATCTAAATGTTAACGTTTATGAGTCTACCATCACAAGGATAACAATGCTGTGCAAGGCAGGATTGCAAGCAGAAAACCACTGCTCTCCATAGAGAACATTGCTGCCTGTCTGCAGTTTGCTAATGATGCTGTTAAACAATGTTTTGTCGACGGGTGAGGTCAAAATAGAACTTTTTGGTTTAAATGAGAAGTGTTATATTTGGCAAAAGGTAAACACTGCATTCCAATATAAGAACCTCATTTCGGCAGATTGACAGCATGTCCCAGGTGCTCGATGCTGCGATCCGACCTCTACCATGGACTATGGGACTGCCCGAAATTGAGAGGTTTTTGGACCCAGGTGGCAACACCATTGGGACAAGTTAGCAGATTTAAGGGGGATTTAACTCCATCTCTGGTTATCCTGCATGCAGATATAGTCACAGAAGTCCTCAAAGGAGGGAACAGAGATTTGCCACCTATGGGCCATATTATCTTCATGATAGCTAAAAGATGTTTCCTCCAATACTGACTACGGACAGATCTACCAGCTTTAGAAGTGGTAATAGGACAACTCAAAAAACTTTTCATCTTTAGTGGTTGGAATCCGTAAAATACGTTGGAACATAGGCAAGGCAATTGTTTGACACATGGAAACAGGTTATTTTAGAACATATACTGCCATCAGAATATACACGTATTATAGTTCCATTCAGTTTGTCCTCTTGGTACCTGATAGAAGACTATGATTTCTTTTGTTTCCATTATGGGGTTTTGTTTGGGACTTGTTTAAAGGTTATTGTCTACCTTCTGGACCTCACAGATTGTGATATTGCTAGTCATAGGAACATGGAACAGAAAAATAATGGACCATCCAAGGAAGTGAACATGAGGAGTATGGACTGTTCTATTAAACTCACCTTACCTTGGACACGTAACTACATAGGAATTTGAATTCACTGGATATGACTTGTAATATTCTTGTTGTTTATTGTGTATTCTTATGGGAAAAAAATTCAATAAAATAGATATTTAAAAAAAACCAACTCATCCAATCTTTGGAACTCAGTGGTTGTGGTATCATGGTTTGGGCCTGTTTATTTGCATCTGGGCCAGGACGGCTTGCCATCATTGATGGGCAATGAATTCTAACAGCAAATCCTAAAGGAAAATGTCAGGATATCTGTCTGTGAGCTGAATCTCAAAAGAACATGGGTCATGCAGCATGCAGCAAGACAATGATCATGACCACACAAGCCGTTCTACCAAACAATGGTTAACCCCTTCAGGAGCAGGCCAATTTATATTTTTTCATTTTTGTTTTTTACTCTCAGCCTTCCTAGAACAATTTACTATGCAATAAAACTGACCTGTTATCTTCATTCTTTGGGTCAGTACGATTACCACATTTACAGTATGCAGTTTAATACTGGAAAAAAAAAACCCTTGGAAAATGTTTTGTTATTTTTTGCATCTCCATATTTTGACCCCCATAAGTTTTTTTTTTATGTTTACAGAGCTGTATGAGGGCTCAATTTTTGTGGGACCATCTTTAGTTTTTATTAGTACCTTTTTGATGTGTATATAACTTTTTGATCGCTTTTTATTAAATCTTTTTTGGGGAGGTGAATTGACAAAAAACTGTGAATCACCGATTTGGATTTTTTTCCATTACGTCATTCACCATATGGGATAAATATTTTTATACTTTAATGGTACAGCATTTTGTCATGTGTAGATGCCTTTGATGTTTATTTTTGTAATTGTTTATTTGTTTTTATTTTTTGGGAAAGGGGGATGATTTGAATTTTTATGTGTTTGTTTAGATTTTTTTAAAAATTAATTTTCTTTCTTCTACATATTTTAATAGTTCCCATAGGAAACCTGAACACACAATCATTAGATTGCCCCTCTCATATTCTGCAATGCATTGGCATTGGAGTCTGTGAGCATTTCACTGTGTTCCTATGTTCCTATAGAGCCCTGCCACAGAACTGAGGCTGCTGAAAGGAATGAACAGCTACCCCAAGTGCTATATTTAAATACCCGACTTCCCTATGGTGGGTGGTCAGGAAGGGGTTAAAATAGAATAAAGTTAAAGTTTTGAAATGGCCAAGTCAACGTCCTGACCTTAATCCAACAGAAATGTTGTGGAAGGATCTGAAGCAAGCAGTTCATGGGAGGAAACCCACCAACATAACAGTGTTGAAGTTGTTTTGCACAGAGGAATGGGCTAACATTCCTCCAAGCCAATGTGCAGGACTAACCAACAAATGTGAATGCTTAGTTGCAGCTATTGCTGTACAAGAGGGTCACACCAGATATTGAAAGCAAAAGTTTACATACATTTGCCGCTTACAGACATGTGGCATTGGATCATTTTCCTCCATAAATAAATGACCAAGTCTAATATTTTGTCTGATTTGGTTATCTTCATCAACTTTTTCTGGAAAACTGATGCAGTTTTAGGTCAAACAAATGAAGGGATGAAGGGCTGTGATATTGCTTCATTAAGATTATGACCCAGGATATTCAAGCCACCTAAGCGTAGCGGCCCTATGCCAATATTCTTGAGTGCAGCAGATCTAATGAAAACAACAGGTATTGATTTTACATGTACACCACAGTCATTCTTCATAGTGATTATCCTATTTTTAGATATAACTTAGCTGCAGTTCAATATGGATGATGTGATCACTGACTAACAGTTCCTGTCGAGGAAAAAACTTAGACTAATTCACATGTGTCATATGGCGGACTCCCAGTCTCTTGGGAATTTGCATTGCTGTGCATAGTTATTAGAGGTGCTCTTCTCAAGAAAGCTGGGTTTCTTGTGATGCCCCTTCTATATTGTCCTTGCATGGATCTTGCTGTGAGGACAGTATGGTATGTAAAGTGAATAGGTTATACAGAGAATATATGTACAGTATTGTGACAAATCCTGCCCCATGACAAACTATACCCCAACAAATCCGCACACTTTCCAAGCTCCAATATGCCTCAAAGTATTCCTAGAACATTTTTTAAATGCTGTCAAGTGGTCTTCTCTTCTCAAGTACTTTCTGAACATGATTCTAGAGGCAGCCACTTTGCCTGAGATGTCAAGCTTACGTTTGGCCCCTACACGCAGAAATCTGGTCTGATGTGTTTAACCGCTCCATTTTTTTCTATATGGTATGTGGTTTTTATGACTGTTTTTCAGCAGCATTTTGGCATAAACAGCTGTGTGAACACCATTTTTTGGTGTTTTGTATTTCAAAATGCCCGAAAAAACCTACATGTGGACCCTATCTATAGCCACCTATTTTTCTTCTATTAACACTACTCCTTTGAATAGCTAAAATATTAAAACATTTTTTTAAGAACTCCTATATTAATGACCTATAGTATCCTCAGCGTAGGTCATCAATAACTGATCAGTGGGAACAGGACTGAACAACAACTGGGCTATGTGACTAATGACATTACTGGCCTACAGCACTCACTAAAGCACCGCAGCCTCTTCAAACAGCTGATGAGCAGGGGTGCCAGGAGTTGGACCCTCACTGATCGGATATTGATGAACCATCCTGAAGAAAGGACATCAAAATTGAACTCCCAGAAAACTCCTTTAATCATTCTCCAATGAGGAGCATCTCAGCTTGAGACTTATTAAAGTCTATCTTTAGTTATACAAAAAAATAGAAATAAAATGGACCCAATGCAATGGCTGGGTTTTTGGTGCCCCCAACGCTTTGCAGGGTCCCCATCACGTATTGCTGCTCTCCGGAGGGGATGTTAAGGTGTGGTGTACCTCAATGGGAAATAAGTCCAGAAAGTCAGGGTTTGCAGTAAACCAGTGTGCTTCTTTACTAGAGTTCAAGTGCAAAAGAGTACAGGCAAGGAACTTAGCTGGCTTCTCCAGTCTCCTTGCTGGCAGAAGAAGGTTCTGTGCTGAGGAAAGGCTTGAGCTAGCTCTCCTCTCTCTCTCTCTTTCTAAAAAGGCTGGCAACCTGCCCAAAGTCTGGTGACCCAAGGTCTGTGGCTCAGTCGTCCAGCTGGCCCTCTGGTTAAAGGGCTGCTGATCCAGTGTCTATGGCAGAGTATATCAGCATCTTCTTCTTTCTGGTCACTCGTGTATTCTGGCATACTCTCTCCTACTAAACACTGGTTCCTATCTGAAGACAACTTGGAGTTCTAACTGAACTACAACTTTCTGGTGGCAGAGGTGGAGTGGAGAATCACAGCCTAAACAGAAACAAAGTTGCAATTTGTCTGTCATAGACTTGTATAGAGTTTCAATACAAATCTAGGGCAATGACTAAGCAGTTTTTCTAGACATAAACAAGTCAACAACAGAGCTAAAAGGTCTGTGTGTCTGTTTTTTTTTCCATCGAAAACTTTACATAGTCCTGTATTGAAACTGTGGAAGTATTAGATGACTGTGCATTAACCATTTCCACAGTGCAGTGCAGATATAATACAACAGTGCAAATGAAAGCATATATTACAAAAAACATATGAAACAACAATATGAAACAGCACCAAGTGCACTAAAGTGGTAAATTGATGGCTTTGAGTACTCGCAATAATGGAAAATGTCCACAAACATCCAAACTCCAAAGTACCCTTGATCCAGGGTACTACACTAACCCTTAATTTTATCAAAATATAATAAAATGTCAATAATGTTTTGTAGACGGATATGAGATTTTTTTGTACATGTTCATTAGTCATATTAACATACACATTCAGACTTTTAGTTTTATTGGAGCAGAATGCTTCGAATAAAACCTAACTTTTGTATTCAGAGTTTACATAAATCTTGCCATTAAAGAAATTTTCTTAGTGATAAACGAGGTGAATTCTACATTACAATATCCAGGATAAGTATGCAATTTCAAGTTCCAACCTTATAAATGAAGGGCAATAAATCACTATTGAGAAATGACATTAGCAGTCATGCAGAGTCCTAATGGTATAAATGCTGTCATTTTTTATACTGTATGGGAAGCTTTGTAGGACTACGTATGATATATCAAAAGGGTTTTTTTGTTTGTTTTTTTAAGCAGGTATACTGGAAATTCTGTTAATACTATTTTTGTGTCATAACATTAAAGGGATTGCCCCATGACAACAAGTTATACCGAGTTATCCCTTTGATAGGAGATAAATGTTTGATCAGCGGGGGCTGACCAATGGGGCCCTTGCCAATTACTAGAATGGGTGACCGGTGTTATTTTTCTTAATGGAGCTACAGACACACATGCATGTCTGTACTCCTAGAATTGTATTGGCAATGGCTACAAATTTAATATTTCAAAGGTAAAGAGAGTAGGAGGATGAGCCATGTAGATGAATGAACGGGTTAATCCAAAGCAGGATGAACCGTTTCGTTCATAACTACGGGTAATTAGGTATACATAATATACAAACAAATAAGGACTTTAACCCCTTCGCGCCCAGCGCCGTACATGTACGGCGCTGGGGCGATGCGGGCACATGGCGCCCGCTCGCAAGTGCGGCGGGCGTCATGGCCGGTAAGTCTCTGTTGTTTCTAAAAGCAGAGACTTGCCGCTACTTACCGGCGTCTTCCTGGGAGTTTAGATGCCGTGATCACACGTGATCACGGCATCTAGTTGCGTCTGAACCCGGAAGCATTCGCTTCCGAGTGGTGTACAGACACCCCGTGTCGCCAATCGGGGTGTCTGTACACCATATGAAAACTGTAATCCTCGCTGGTGAGGATTACAGTTTTCAAAGTGCAATTCTTATTCTGGCCACTAGATGGCAGGCCAGGATAAGAAATGAGCAATTCTTGGATTTCTGAGTCTAGAAAATCCCTGATTGCTCATAAAGAAAAAAAAAAGCCACAATATATAAGCCCATATTTGAGCTTTCAAATAGTAAAAAAAAAAATTAAAAAAAATGTTAGAAAATATATAAAATATAAAAAAGATATAAAAGTTCAAATCACCCCCCTTTCCGTATAATTAAAAAATAAATACCTAAATAACAATAAATATAGACATCATGGGTATCACCGTGACCGAAAACGCCCGTACTTTTAAAATATAAAAAAAAAAATTCAATGCGGCGAATTGTGTGGCGGAAAAAAGCATCCAAATGGCGATTTGCCGTTTTTTTTTTGCTTTTTTTTTCTAAAAAAAATTAAATAAAAAGTGATCAAAAAGTCATACACACCCCAGAATGGTATCAATAAAAACTTCAGATCATCCCGCAAAAAATGAGCCCCCGTACAGCTCTGTACACATAAATACCAAAAAGTTATAGGGGTCAAGATTTGACAAGGAAAAAAAAAAAAGGGCAACTTTCTAATTATTTTATCACTATGAAAACGCAGGAAAAACTATACATATTAGGTATTGATGGATTTGCACTGACCATTAGAATGAAAGTAACGGATCAGTTTTAATGCACATCGAACGCTGTAAATAAGAAACCCGTAGAACTGTAGCGGAATAGCGTTTTCTTTGCAATTTCACCCGGTTTGGAATTTTTTTCCCGCTTCCCACTACACTATATGCAATATTAAATGGTGGCGTTGGAAAGTACAACTTGTCCCGCAAAAAACAAGCCCTCATACAGCTATGTGAACAGAAAAATAAAAGAGTTATAGCTGTTTGAAGGCAGGGAGCGCAAAACGAAAATGCATGACCGAAAAAACCTCCGGGCGTGAAAGGGTTAACAGTAAATCACCACATTTAACTCAGTAGCATTAAATGAATCCTTTGCGGTGTTTCTCTGGGGCATAGCCTCTAAGCTATGAAGCTGTAACTACGTTGGTGGAAGAGCAAGTCAAGTGTCCTTATATTAAGTGAGCGCAACCATGAGGCTATGTACCATATGAATATGCTATTATGCAATGATTCGAAATACTGTTCCCTCCTGTAGATTGAACAAATGTATAAAGAGCAATGCACAGTAAAGTTTTGTGTTAGCTGCACAAATCAATTTGCCTCCACTGCCCTTTAAAGAATATATAAGGTACGCCTGCCCCATACGTTACACTCACATAAAAGCTTGACGATGCACAGAACCTAAGAAGTCCATGCAGATAACAGTTGACAGGGTCAGAGTATTTATTCTACTGCTGAATGCATCTTTCAGTAGACCCATATCTTCCATGACAGAATTGAATACGGAATGTAATTTCGCCACTGTACCTGTATTCGTTGATCACAGGAAAATCTGCTGAAAATTGAAAAGGCTTGAGGGTTTTTATGTAGCTCTAAATCATTACAGGAAAACCAACAGATAGTTGCTGCATAATGGGAATTATTCTCTTTCTAAATTGCTTGTTAATAAACTGTAATAATATGCTCTCATTTCACCAGGTTGATCATTCCTAAATATATATATATATATATATATATATATATATATATATATATATATATATAGATATACGGTATATATCGACAATTTCCTAACATGGTCTAATAACATGTCTGTGTAGGCTGAGTGCATTCAGCTGATGATAATAATCTGTTGGAAATGTTTAGTCTACGCTAAACATGAAATCTGAACATTTCTTTCTCTGCAATTTAGAGAAGAGATTTGCACAAGCTCAACAATGAAAGTGATCTTTGCCAGAGTAATTACTGCTCCGAATGCAACGCTAATCACACTGTAAATCCAATAGGCCAAGAACTCAATATCTTCACATTTTGAAAAAAAGTAAAGCTGAGCAGTAGTATTATATGGAAATTGAATGCCCAAGTTATGGGAGCATAGCTATTAAAGATTCAGAGGTAGCATGTCACTGAAGACCGAGGGCCACAAAGGCTCCTCCAGCACATAAGAAGACCCTGTATTATAAGTGTCACCTGGTAGATGGGAACCCATTTACAGATTTTGCAGAGGTTCAGAAACTGTCAGTTTGGGAGCTTCTATTGGCACTAGTTAAATAGCATAATCTCTAGGAATAAAGAATGAATAGTAAAGATTAGAAAATATATGTACTGCATGAAAGGGGTTGTACCATGTAGAAAACTCATTGTCATAGTTAAATGAGAGGGATTCTCTATTCAGGAGTCCTATCTCTTGTCCAGAGTAGAAATAAATGTGACTGGGTAAAGGAGGCATCTAACGGCGCTGTAGAATGACCATTGGGTAGATGAAGAAGTTTCTTTATTGCAGATGTAAAAATTATACCCAATTATGTGGACATGTCCTGTGAATATCTAGGCTCCTGGTGTGATCTGAGGGGCCACCTAGATCCTGTCCATGAGATGTATGAAGGAGTGAAGCTTCAAGAAGCTAAGATGTTCTCTGCTGTTCCTTGGGGTCCTAGGTGGAGACCTCCTTCTGGCGAAAACATGGTGGCCCCCAGTTAAGAGCATGCATAACTTGTAGAGCGATGGGACAACGCATTTCGGAGCTCTAAGGCTCCTTTTGATGGCAGATGCGCAGTCACGTCAGGCCATGGTCCGTTTGAAGGGTATGCTTCACCAGCCATTTCACCTTGCCACTGTGAACAGAGCTAAATGCATATGCATGGTTCTGTTTTTGGAACATGTGGACAGGTTATAAAATTTTGACCCAGGTAATGATGCAACTGAATTATGCTGCTTAATGATGTTTGCCTTCCCATGGATTTTTTTTTGTTTGTTTTCACTTTTAATATGCAAAAATAAACTTGAAGTATAAGAGCTAGTTTTTAAAATTTGTCCAAGTAAACTATTTAAAGAGCCTTTTTTCTTTCCAACTCCAGGATCTCCAATAAAGACCTAAACAATTGGGTCCCTACAAAATAATCGTAATAACAGCAGGACCATAGATGGGTGACCACCTCTGTCCTCAAATCATTAGGTACATTCATGAAATCAGACTGGTGTATTATTTTTAATCTCACTGTTATTAAGTCGTTGTTACATTGTTACTAACCCTAGGCATAGTATGTACCCACTTAAGGCAGATTACGGAATGCAGGTTTGTTATTTTTTCTGCGGTTACATGGTAAGTCTTAATCCCTCTACCTTTTTATAGCAATGTTTATCTATGCAAGGCTTTCCATAGAGCTGTATTTGTGTCACGACAATGTAAAGGATGAGAGTGGTGCAGCCTACTTGACGTCTCGGCTTTGAGATGATAAATGTCCTTCTCCACTCTCTGGTGACGCGTGTAATAAATATAAATGTTATAGAAAACCTTTGAAAACTGAGAACAATTGCATTCAGAGTTCTGAGTTCTTACAATGCTGCCATGAGTATATAGTATGAGAAATGGTGCAGCCATCTTGGGGGGCAGAGTAGGGCTGCAGTTGAAAGTATAAAAAGGAGGTCAGGTCACATGTAAATATTCTGTTCATTCCCCATTTAAGATGAATTTTTAATTTTTTTTCTTGAACTGGAGGGTTGCTTTAAGTCCTGGACAACCCCTTTAAGTTGGTTTCCAACAAGATACACCAAGAATCTAATGTCTATAGGGAAAAGTGAATCGGTCCAGTGTCTCCTGATAAGGAAAATAAATGTCTTTCCACAATAATTGGGTTAGATGTTTCACTTATATCAGTCATTCCGAGAGATTCTGGGTATGCAAAGCCGTAAGCTGCACAAAAGACACACGTAATGTATCTGTATGTTCTCAATTAGAGATGAGAAACTTTTCAAAAATTCCTTTCAGACGGTTCGACGAATTTTCCCCAAAAATTTGATCCGAATTTATTTGTGATGAAGAGCATTAAAAACAGCTATTTCCCGGCTGCAGAGAGCCTGTATATTGGTGTAGAACACTGTGCATTGCAGAAACATGCATAGGCTGAGCTTGATAAAGGCTCACAGAGCCGAAACGTCGCCATTTTTGCTGATGTTTACTACATGGATTGAAAATAAAGGATAAAACTTGATTACAACATTGGAGTGCTGCGGAATCTATATAATTTCGACCTGTAATTCAGACCACCCTCAAAAGAAGGACTTAAAAACCCTGCCCCTAGGTCCCGCTAAGCCACGCCCCTCCCACTCCACAGCGACAGTGATTGAAAATATGAAGGGTAAAAATCACCTGCTGTCAGCCGCAGGGGTGGGAGTGAGGGTGACTTTCTCCCTGCAGCTCATGATCAGACTGCACAGTGCTGCTGTCTGAAAGAGAGCTGTTCAAAAGAACATCCCTGTGTCCGTCCAGGTCCTATGCAGGACAGGGAGTCTGAAAGCCAGACTGTCCGGCCTAAAACCGGACCTCTGGCCACCATAGTGGCTGCTGTGGAGGTCACAGTTAAAGGGGAAGGTTCTGTGGATGTTACTGTTAAGGGGGCAGGCTGCTGTGGAGGTCACTATTAAAGGGGTGGGCACTGTGAGGTCACTGTTAAGGGAGGAGGGGACTGTGGAGGCCACTATTAAAGGGGCAGCGGGGTACTGTGAGGTCACTGTTACGGGAGCGGGGTACTGTGAGGTCACTGTTACAGGGGCAGTAGTTGTGGAGGTCTCTGTCAAGGGTGTGGTTGCTGTGGAACTCACTGTTAAAGGGGCAGGCTGCTGTGAAGGTCAAGTTAAAGGGGTGGACTGCTGTGAAGGTCCCATTTTAAGGAGATGGGACACTGCGGGGGGGTCAGTGTTAAGGGGTAGGGGGCTGTTGCGGTTACTGTTAAGGAGGTGGGGTGCTGTAGAGGTCACTGTTTATATCTTTTAACGACACACACAAACATTAAATGAAATAGATTAAATATACCCGGGCGAAGCTGGGTCCTTAAGCTAGTATCAACTAAATACATCCCAAAACTGCTTGTATCAGACAGCAATTTCACTCCAGAATCAAGGAGGAATAAATGTACTTATAGATAAAAAAAACACCCCAAAACTGTTTGTATCAGGCTGCAATTTCACAACAGAATCAAGGATGAATGGAAGTAGTTATAGATAAAATAAAAACACCCCAAAACTGTTTGTATCAGACCACAATTTCACCCCAATAACAGGATCAAGGATTACTGGAATTACTGATGTATCAAAGAATGTAAAAACCTAAAATCTGTAGACTGTAGTAATAGAACACTTTTATTTAACCCCAATTAGTGCAGCAAGGTGTAATAGAATAACCAGGCTTTACACTGTGCAATTGGTCCCTTCTCTCTCCCTATAGTGTGAACTGCCTCCCTACTATATCCCTACACTATGAATGATCTTTCCCTGAACTGCTCAATAGCTTTTTTTTATGAATAGATAGATTCCTAAACACTGTCCCTAGTGCCTGTAACATCTCTCCCTGCACTAGGTTCACTGGAAAATGGCGGAGACCGAGCAGGCTGAGGCTTTTTATAGGGCTATGACATCACAGGGTGGGTAGCTACTGATTGGCTGGCTGGCTGCATGCATGACATTGTGGGTGATCCTTCATTCCTGGGCTTCTTACTTCCACATTCTAACATGTGCAGCAGCCATTTTAGAAAAAATGTGATTCGTTATCACGAAGGGTGAGGAAATTCGACTTCAGGACGAATCCAATTTTTCCTGAAATTTAGATCGACTTCCACTTTGTCCACTTCGATTCGCTCATCTCTATTCTCAAACATATCAGGTTTCTGTTTAAGAAGAAAAAACCTTACACCCCAACAATTGTCTGTGTTTTCTATAGTGGATCCTGTGCTGTCTGTCTTCATATTGATAATAGAAGTGTTACCATTCAGGTTTATTCAGCCCTGAAATGATAATGAGATGATTGCTGATTCTGCAAAAGAGCTAAAATGATCTCTACAGATCATGAAGTACTTATTATAGACCAGTACAGACGCTGGCTTTTAATATAATATGCTTCTGAACTTGTTTTCATGAATATGTATCAATGCCCTTGGCACCGCTCTTATATAATCCAGCCTGAGCTTTGTTTACTTGTTCTTTACCTTGTAATATATTGCACATTCATAATTAGAGTTTAACCGTCTTCCCACATTTTCATTTATGTTGTACATAAACCATTCAATCCTGTAATTGTTATATTCTGCTAAGCTCTTAGAATTCATTTCATATGTGAATGCTTTGCTCTTTGCACTTGAATGTTCTTAATGATTTTGTTGGTGGCTTCAATGGCTGCTTGTGTTTGTATTAGTCCTCACTTCTTAGCATTTATTTGAGAACATTTACACACCGTAGTGTATTTTACTTTTGCAGTTTAATTCCCAAACATAAAAGCTTAATTCTAAGTAAATTGGATTTATTTGACTCTTGTTCATTTACTTTGTTATATTTCAAGTAGAAATGAGCGAAGCGATTTGTCGTTTCGTTGATTCGTATCAAATCTTGGAAATTTTCAGCTGTGAAGCGAATCCGAATATTAGATGATTTGCTTCGGCTTTGTACGCATTCGCTACGTAGTTGTGCTATAAATTATAAGCTATTGCTACGTATAAGTTACTCTATACGCTGTTGAGTACGAATTCAATTCATTAGCGAACTTTTACTGTTAGTTCATTTATCGTGCGCAAAAGCCTGGGAAGAAAGCGGTCACCTGACCTTGTGGGCAGGGCTTGTTCTGATTGGCTCAGGCTTGGTAAGCCAGTGATGCATCAGTTGTGCCGCGACTGCTAAGACGAGCAGAAGCACTGTGTGGGAAGTTCTGTGACTCTGATACCTGTTTTGTGAAAATTGGGGTGTAACTGCGCTGGAAATCCATATTACATATATCAGGGATACTGCAGGGCAAGTGCAGGGCCAGTTCAGGGCTAGTAATTAATCAGGCAGGGAGAGAGAGACAGGGAGATACAGGGACAAAGACCAGCTGCAGGGTCACAGAGTGAATTGAAAAATGTTTGGAATGGAAAAGCAAAAGGGGTTCAGTTCCAGCCAGACCTCGAGCTCTAAAAAAAGGTGGCACAGGGCAGCAGTTCCAAAGGACCTGTAGCCGGAGCATCTACTAGTAGTATTCGCAATACTCACCCTGCCATTTCTCTGCGCCAATCCCATTAAGCCGCTCTGGGCACTTGAACTTCAGATCGGACCATTTCCGCTGGATCTAGCCCGGGGTCCGCACGGTGTCAAAACGGTGGCGCAAGCCTCAGATCACCTGCTGGATCACCTCCTTTTTATGCTGGTTCGGGTAGCGGTGTGTGCCATCGTAATCCTGCCGGTCCATCAGCCGGATCATGTATTTCATCCCTGCAGAGCTAAATGCTGCTGATCGCCTGGATGCCATTTGTAAAACTTCGCTCTGCCTCTGAGAAGTGCACGCCGCAGCCTAGCGTCGTGTGTGCCTGCGTATTACGTAATCGCTAGACAATAGTACTCTGAGGGTTCGTACGCAATTTGTACACTCATGCGTACATGTTCAAAGAGGTTGTGTACCTTTTTTACCTGAACGTTCGTTATTAGTGCGCGAATGTTCGCAAAAAGCCATATAATTATGTATATTTTGTACACATATTAAATGAATCTATTCGTCGAATATACGAATCTTAGGAAAAGTTCGGCGAATGTTCGGCGAATAAAATTTTGCATGATTCGCTCATCTCTAATTTCAAGCATTCAATGCAAACTGTTTGTTACAATTTGTTATCTTTGGTGAACCCACTTTACATATTAGAGAATTGCATATACTACACAGCAATCCCCTCAGGGGTGTGGCTATAAGAGGTGTAGAGGTAGGCCTCGTCGCCAAATAAGAGGACACCAGTATTATAAATGGAACATAGGTGGGGACCCTGCTATACTACATATATATATATATATATATATATATATATATATATATATAGTGGCAGTGGACCTGCCAGAGGGGGCCATTTGAGAGCCATTAAAATGGTGTCCGGGGCAAGCTGGATGAGAACAAGAAAGGCTGGGAAAATAGGGTTTTCCTCTGTCTCCATCAGCTAGGCTGGTAATGAAGATAATTAGCAGCCAATTGAGGAGCTCAGTGAAGTATGGGCTGAGCTCCTCAATCAGGGCTCCCAGTCTGGGGAAGAAGCAGGTTGTCAAGTCTTGTAGGAGCCAGGACTCTGTAACTCTGTGTGGGGTAGGCACTGAGTGGTGTTTTGGAGAGCTGGGTGGTAGACCCAGATCCTGATAGAGAGGGAAACTATTGTGTAGTTAGTGGCCAGACGGCCTAGGACTTGTGTTTATGTTTTTGACTGCTGTAAAAGTGACAATAAAGCTGGTTGCGGCCACTTTGCTCCCAAGTCTGCACTGTTGGAGTGGCTTCTTGAACAGTGCCAGCTGTCTAAGCTGAAAAGACGGCGATGCGGGAGAGCTGAAGTGACCCCAAGTTGTTTTTAAATATATATATATATATAAGTAATCCTCTAATGGCTGGATATGGGATGACTTAAAGGGGTTGTCCCACGAAAAATATTCTACAGTTTTCAAACCAGCACCTGGATCTGAATACTTTTCTAATTGCATGTAATTAAAAATTTTGTATAGCTATTGAGTTATGCAATAAAATGTATCTGTATAGGACCACTTAATTTCTTATTTCTTTGACCTATTCACTGAGAAGGCCGCACATGCTCAGTTTAAACTTTTAACTGCCTCCTGAGCTGTGATAGGGAGAGCATGGACACGCCTCCTCAGCTGCAGCAGAAAAGACACTCCCCTTGAGCTGTCAGCTTGATATAAATCTAGCAGACAATGAATGAGGAGATCTCTGGATCCATGTAAGGTACAGGGCTGGTTCTAGCTTTGTTAAAAAGAGGTTGTCATGTCCTATATGATGTCTGATTTTCATTTTTTACATTATTCGTGGGATAACCCCTTTAAATCAGAGCATTTGGCACCCCAGTGTTCAAATGGGATTGGGTGAGAATGGGTGGTACCACGTCTCCAGTTTGAATGGAGCGGTGGTTGAACATTCACATTTCTTCAGATATCGCCAAGTGCTGTAACCAGCTATCTACACAGTCAAATAAAGCTGAATTAATGTTCAGTGTGCAATATATCAAAAAGGAATTTCCACGAGCAGATAGCCCCTTTAAGAAAAAATATATTCAATATGTAACTTTCCTGACAGATAAAAGTTAATATACAGTAGCTGTACTGTCGTGTTCTGGCTCCTAGACTTCTCTGCAGTATGTAGTATTAAATTCCCTGCTGTAAAGAGTCATGTCTTCACTCTATCTTTTATGAACAACGTACAGCATGAACCATTGGACATCCATGATTCTCTTTGTCCATAAAACACGGAAAACCTTTGATGACAAACTGTAAAAGATCACACTAGGTCAGCGAATCTCAAACTGGAGGGAGGACTTCATGGGTGTTAGTGAGGCACTGCTAGGGAGGAGACTTTGACAAACTTTGAAGACCTTTCTATGTGTTGGCAGGTGAGGCCTCAGTAAGAAAAATTTGTGGAGTCATGGACTGGGTTATCCTTATTAACTTCTATCTGTAACAAGAGACACACTTCGAAGAGGAGCTCTTGTGACTTATGAAAATAAAAACAGATTACCTGACCTAAATCCACTGGCCACTGGAATATTCAGCTTTTTTCATGTTTTAACTCCCCCAGGGGCGGACACAGACAGCAGAGGGCCCCTGTGCAAAAAATGAGCCTGCCCCCCCCTCCCCAAACCACACATACAGACGTAAACATAATCCTGGAAGACCAAGGAACATATAAGGACCAGAAGCGCAGTGCTGGCCAAGGAAGCAACATGTAATAAGTACAGTACCAATGAAAAAGGGGGAAAATGAATAAAAAATAGATACAGTGACCCCTTTAAGGCTGCATAGTGCTTTTGGTCAATAATGTGTCGTGTAACCAAGGATCACAGCAGCACAATGCTGCAATGCATTGAGTTCAAAAGAATGGGGTTGCATTGTGACCTTGAAGTTTGAGGAGGTTGGATTTTTTGTGACCATCACGGCCCCATTTACTTTTACTAGATGTGATGTATCATAGTGTTGCTGCAGTCTTTGGCTGCACAATGTGTGTTTCAGCCACAGCCACCAGGGCCCATGTAGACGGCTGTGCTTTACAGTCCGCAAATTGTGGATCCACAATTGCCATGTGCATCCTGTGATAGAAAATGCCTTTTCTTGTCCGCAATTGCAGACAAAAATAAAACATGTTCTATCGTTTTTGCGGGGCTGCAGAACACAGATATGGAAGCAGACAACACACATGTGCTGTCCGCACCTTCTGCACACCCATTGAAATGAATGGGTCCACACCCATTCTGCAAAATTGCGGAACAGATGCGGGCTCCTTCATACGGCCGTCTGAATGAGCCCTAACACACATACTGGACTTTCATACATGGACTTTCATTCTTTTTTTCACACATCTTCACACATGCAGACACTCACATACACACACACTGTCACACATGAAGACACTCACATACACACACACTGTCACACATGAAGACACTCACATACACACACACTGTCACACATGAAGACACTCACATACACACACACTGTCACACATGCAGACACTCACATACACACACACTGTCACACATGAAGACACTCACATACACACACACTGTCACATATGCAGACACTCACATACACACACTGTCACACATGCAGACACTCACATACACACAGACTGTTACAAATGCAGACACTCACATACACACACACTTACACATGCAGACACTCACATACACACACTGTCACACATGCAGACACTCACATACACACACACTGTCACACATGCAGACACTCTCACATACACACACTGTCACACATGCAGACACTCACATACACACACTGTCACACATGCAGACACTCACATACACACACACTTACACATGCAGACACTCACATACACACACTGTCACACATGCAGACACTCACATACACACACACTGTCACACATGCAGACACTCTCACATACACACACTGTCACACATGCAGACACTCACATACACACACTGTCACACATGCAGACACTCACATACACACACTGTCACACATGCAGACACTCACATACACACACTGTCACACATGCAGACACTCACATACACACACTGTCACATATGCAGATACTCAAATATACACGCTCAACCCCAACGCACGTTTCGCCAGATGGCTTCCTCAGGGGCCCTCAGGGGAAGTCACGTTTCCCCTGAGGAAGCCATCTGGCAAAACTTGCGTTGGGATTGAGTTACACTGGTCGGTATCCTTTATTTTTGTGTTAATGTGTCCTTTATCTAGATTATTGTCCTGTTTGGTCTTTAATTTTTGCTCTGAAGCGTATTGGCTCTTTATGTCCCTATTTGTGTTACTCTACTGATATATTTGGCACTATGCACTTTATCTTCATGAGAACCTGAGGGTATTTTAGAGCCTATACTCTGCGTATATACATGGACTTTCATACTAACAATCTATACGGATAGTCTGACAGGTGTATCTTATCATTTTGTCTGTAAATGCAGCCACCGCTTCTGTATTGATTCTATGATTATTTAGTATTTTTAAATGTATTTTACTGGTCATTAATAAAATTTAATTTTTATACTGATTGATGGTGTCTTGGTTGTTCTCTCTACTTGGGGTCACATTGCTTGGTTTACCCAGACACCTTTGGTTTATTGTGGAGCCATATTTAGGTGTTACACTGTCACATATGCAGACACTCACATACACACACTGTCACACGTGCAGACACTCTCACATACACACACACTGTCACACATGAAGACACTCTCACACACACTGTCACATATGCAGACACTCTCACACATGCAGAAACTATTTTACACTACATTACATACAGATCCCTTCCTCACCTCCTGGCTCTGTATTGCTCTTTCTGGTGTCCTCAGCCAGGCTCTTCCCTCTCCGCACCAGGCTCAGGCTCTTCCCTCTCAGTTGCCAGCTCCGTCTCCACACAACACCAGTGCTTCTTTCCTTCCTTCTAGCAGAGCTGGCTCATTGGATGGAAGCCTGTCAGCGCTTGTGAGTGACAGTTTTTAGACCAATCAGCACTCCTGGTCAGTAAGGCTGGGTCCACAAGGTTCTATTTTCCAGAAAATTGCGGCAAAATGCTGTGTTTTTTGCCACGATTTTGTAAAAATCAGACCCTGTGGACACAGCTTTACTGACCAAGAGTGCCCCTGAGCAGCACATTATCTTTCAGTCTGAAGTTCAGGAAGGGGGCCCCATTCATGAGTGGACTAGTCCAAGCTATATGGGCCCCCTCCCACGTTGGGCCCCTGTGCAGCTGAACCGGCTGCACAGGTGGTATGTCCGCCCCTGAACTCCCCCCACCTTCCCCAACACACAAATTCTGGTGCTCTATAAGCTCTGTCAAGGAGTTGACAACCACAGCTCTTCTTTCTCGGTGGAGCTTTCTGCATCGCTCAGATGCTGCCCAATGATAGCAGAAAACGTCAAAATAAATATAGAGAACCATATACTAACAGGCACCGTATCTCCAAAACCTGGGGTCGGATGAAGGAAAAAAAAGCCAAATACTGCAGGGGTCATCAGGAATTGGTTCAGGTTATTTGTTTTCATTGTTAGAAGTTGTGATAGATCCTCTCTTTAAAAATGTAAAATAACACGCATGTACTTTATTTGTGTGTAAGTAATGTATGGAGCAGGCTCACAGGCAGAGTTTGTGCTGGCAGTGCAATAAAGCTGACAACTATCCAGAATGACCAGGATCTGAGTTGACTCTTTCAGCAGGACAATGCTACTGTCTGCTGACCCTGTCGCAGTCTACATAGCAAAGCGGAGAGTTAATACAAAAACTGATAGATAGATAGATAGATAGATAGATAGATAGATAGATAGATAGATAGATATCAAAGCAGGAAAATGGTGGACCGCACAGACAAGAAGTAATGGCTGGGTGCCAGTGGCTGAGGAAAAGATCCAATATCCGAATAAGCTAACTTGGAGAAAATCCACGGCACTCCAAAAAGTAAAAATGAATAAGTGTTTATTCACCCAAACAGCGACGTTTCGGTCCGCACAATGAGACCTTTCTCAAGCAGTGACAAAATAACAATGGTGCTCAGTGAACTTATAAAGGTGAAACTATTTACTGTCATTAATTAATCAATCATCTGGTGATAACATATTTTCATAATAATAAATACATAATAGTGAAAAATACATCATCTTGCATATAGTGAATCAATATATAATCAAAAAAGTGACATAATTACATATAATAAATATTCATGTAGGCATAAAAACAGTGTAAAAGAATAATTATCCATGATTCTAAAATTCAAACATACTCGTGTACACAGGTGTAAATAGATCAACATAATTAAAAACAATGGTTGAGCATGAAACTAACCAGCATGGACTCCGTTTGCCTCGGCGTTACACCAATAGTAATGCGCATGCGTCAAGTCAATAGTATCACATATATCTAAATGGAGCGCATCTTGGAGCGCACACGTAACTTCCTATTTCTAGTCACGTGATTTCAACCAAGAACACGTGTACATGTGTAACCTAGCAACGTCCGGATAGCTTCACAAACATATTAGTACGCCACGCACCTCCGTAGCGCAATGTGTTGCTCAGGTAACCGAGGACGCTTTATCTCAAAAGACAGGCATCTCAAGGTAAAACAACAACTCATACTAGAGCTATCACCCTTGAGGCACTTTTTATGTAGAAAAATATATATAGAAAAAAAGAGCATATACTGGGTAGGCGATGAGGAGCAGCCACGTGATATAATAACTTTTTAAATTATTCATTCATGAATCTGTCAGATCAGCATATTGTGGTATATATATGATGAAAATGAAAGAAACTGCAGGGTGCCACAGTGCCATCCACCCACTATCTGTCAGTGAATGAGACCATGGACAGGTAGCTGTTTACAGACACCGAGCACCATCGCTCCATGTAAACACCCCATGTTTCTACGAAGTTATGTGTAAGGAAGAGACTTTGGGATCCCACATGTCCAGAAGGTGTACCAGACAATAAAGAATCCCAACTGCACATCATCTCGCTTAGAATAAATCCCAAACAAGGATATGTCAATACGGAGTCCAGATATTTCTTCAGACTAGTGTTAGTAACCACAGATGATCTAAACATATGCATAAATCTCAAAAATTAGTAAAATAACGTGTGCAGAAAAATAAATCCAAATGTGGCTGACACTCATCTCCCACCCCATATCAAATATTGAGTATTAGATCGAAAAAAATTTCTCTCATCATATATATTATACAACAAATATATTAACAGAGTCAATGCTGGTTTTCGTAATTCATGCTTGTTCCAATGTATCATCTACAAGAGATAAAAGAAAAGAACTGTCATTAGTGATATACAATGAATAGCCAACATTATATAATCAATATAAAAGCACCATATGTTCTATCCCAAGATGCTCTAGAGCCATCAATGAAATGCTTCGGAGATGCATCTAACCACAGATTCATGGTTTAAAATCCACATTCAACCCATGAGGTTTTAATGTGTTTAATGTCATAATCCATTGTATTTCCCGTTTTTTTAGAAGGAGTGTTCTATTGCCTCCTCTGCGAGATATCGGAATATGATCTATAAGCATGCATTTTAAATCACTTTCCCTGTGTCCAAGGTCCGTAAAATGTTTTGGTACAGGTAAGTCCATCCGTTTTTTCCGGATGGTGTACCTATGATGGTTAATGCGTGTCTTAAAGTCAAGCGTTGTTTCGCCCACATATAATAGATTACACGGGCACCACAACACATAAATAACAAATGTTGACTCACAAGTAAGAAAATAATTTATCTTATATTGTTTTAATGTGCCTGGATGTATAAACAATCCATCTTTTTTCATATATTTGCAATTAATACAATTATAGCAGGAGTAGCAACCCTTCTTTTGTGTATGTAAAAATGTTACGAGACATTAAGTATGTTAATGCTCACTTGAATAAGGTCATACATCTTAATAGAAAGGATCTCCTTAAGGGAGACCGTAAAGTAAGAAACAGTAATCGTGTACCACTTGTTACGACTTATAGTGAAGACAGTTACATGGTCAATAATATTATCAATAGACACTGGCCAATATTAAAAAATACCCTTAATACAATTGAGGAGTTTAAAAATGTCCCATTAATGTCCTATAGAAGATCTACCAATTTACGAGACAAATTGGTCCGCACAGACATTGGTACACAAAAAACTAGAACTGGACAGACATTTTTACGTACACAAAAGAAGGGTTGCTACTCCTGCTATAATTGTATTAATTGCAAATATATGAAAAAAGGTGGATTGTTTATACATCCAGGCACATTAAAACAATATAAGATAAATTATTTTCTTACTTGTGAGTCAACATTTGTTATTTATGTGTTGTGGTGCCCGTGTAATCTATTATATGTGGGCGAAACAACGCTTGACTTTAAGACACGCATTAACCATCATAGGTACACCATCCGGAAAAAACGGATGGACTTACCTGTACCAAAACATTTTACGGACCTTGGACACAGGGAAAGTGATTTAAAATGCATGCTTATAGATCATATTCCGATATCTCGCAGAGGAGGCAATAGAACACTCCTTCTAAAAAAACGGGAAATACAATGGATTATGACATTAAACACATTAAAACCTCATGGGTTGAATGTGGATTTTAAACCATGAATCTGTGGTTAGATGCATCTCCGAAGCATTTCATTGATGGCTCTAGAGCATCTTGGGATAGAACATATGGTGCTTTTATATTGATTATATAATGTTGGCTATTCATTGTTATCACTAATGACAGTTCTTTTCTTTTATCTCTTGTAGATGATACATTGGAACAAGCATGAATTACGAAAACCAGCATTGACTCTGTTAATATATTTGTTGTATAATATATATGATGAGAGAATTTTTTTTCGATCTAATACTCAATATTTGATATGGGGTGGGAGATGAGTGTCAGCCACATTTGGATTTATTTTTCTGCACACGTTATTTTACTAATTTTTGAGATTTATGCATATGTTTAGATCATCTGTGGTTACTAACACTAGTGTGAAGAAATATCTGGACTCCGTATTGACATATCCTTGTTTGGGATTTATTCTAAGCGGGATGATATATGGATGTGCAGTTGGGATTCTTTATTGTCTGGTACACCTTCTGGACATGTGGGATCCCAAAGTCTCTTCCTTACACATAACTTCGTAGAAACATGGGGTGTTTACATGGAGCGATGGTGCTCGGTGTCTGTAAACAGCTACTGAGCGTCTATGGTCCCTGTCCATGGTCTCATTCACTGACAGATAGTGGGTGGATGGCACTGTGGCACCCTGCAGTTTCTTTAATTTTCATCATATATATACCACAATATGCTGATCTGACAGATTCATGAATGAATAATTTAAAAAGTTATTATATCATGTGGCTGCTCCTCATCGCCTACCCAGTATATGCTCTTTTTTTCTATATATATTTTTCTACATAAAAAGTGCCTCAAGGGTGATAGCTCTAGTATGAGTTGTTGTTTCACCTTGAGATGCCTGTCTTTTGAGATAAAGCGTCCTCAGTTACCTGAGCAACACATTGCGCTACGGAGGTGCGTGGCGTACTAATATGTTTGTGAAGCTATCCGGACGTTGCTAGGTTACACATGTACACGTGTTCTTGGTTGAAATCACGTGACTAGAAATAGGAAGTTACGTGTGCGCTCCAAAATGCGCTCCATTTAGATATATGTGATACTATTGACTTGACGCATGCACATTACTATTGGTGTAACGCCGAGGCAAACGGAGTCCATGCTGGTTAGTTTCATGCTCAATCATTGTTTTTAATTATGTTGATCTATTTACACCTGTGTACACGAGTATGTTTGAATTTTAGAATCATGGATAATTATTCTTTTACACTGTTTTTATGCCTACATGAATATTTATTATATGTAATTATGTCACTTTTTTGATTATATATTGATTCACTATATGCAAGATGATGTATTTTTCACTATTATGTATTTATTATTATGAAAATATGTTATCACCAGATGATTGATTAATTAATGACAGTAAATAGTTTCACCTTTATAAGTTCACTGAGCACCATTGTTATTTTGTCACTGCTTGAGAAAGGTCCCATTGTGCGGACCGAAACGTCGCTGTTTGGGTGAATAAACACTTATTCGTTTTTACTTTTTGGAGTGCCGTGGATTTTCTCCAAGTTAGATAGATAGATAGATAGATAGATAGATAGATAGATAGATAGATAGATAGATAAATAGATACAATTTTTTCATATGCTCTGATATCCCTATAACATTGATATAAATCTACTGTGAAGTACTGTACTATTTGGTTACCACTATGTAAGTTCCATGGGTCGATTGGCCATAGACCCTACAGGCAAATTTCCAGGATGGGACGATGCCCAGGGCGACACTTTAAAGGGGTTCTCCAAGTTAAATTTATTGATGACCTATGCTCAGGATAGGTCATCAATATCAGATCGGCGGAGGTCCGACACCCGGCCCCCCCCGGCCGATCAGCTGTTTGAAGAGGAGGCGCGCGCTGCCTCCTCTTCATTGTTTACATCCTAGTCGTAACAGGGGTAGTGGTTACTAGGTGTAATTACACCTAACCGCCCCATTAATTTCAATGGGAAGGATCGTTCCTATACAAGTCTATGGATGCGATTCTTCCCATTGAAATTAATGGGGCAGCTGAGGATAGGTCATCAATAAACTCAGGACATATTGTAGGGCGGGTGGCAATATTTTTTGCTGCACTGTGGTATTTGCTTCTGCTATGGCAGTATATTTTGCTGCACTGTGGTATTTGGTTCTGCTATGGCAGTATACTGTGCTACACTGTGGTATTTGGTTCTGATGAGGTAGTATTTTGTGCTGAACTGTGGTATTTGGTTCTGCTGGGGTGGTATTTTATCCAGCACTACGGTATTACTGCCGCCACCTATTTCTGTTTTCCCGCGTTCTGTCAATTTGGACTCGCCTGCAACATGAGGCCACTTTTTTTTTCCAGGGCCACTTTAAGTTCTCAGTCCGCCCCTTGGGCAATCTTGCCACAATCAATCAGTTCCCGCAAAACGTGGATCCACAAAATATGGATACCACGCTGTGTGCATGCCACATTTTTCTACTAAAACTGGCTATTCTTATCTGCAAAGTGGACAAAAATAGGACATGTTCGATAAATCGCGTAACAGCCACATGATTGACATCTGTGATGTATGCATTTTCGCAGAGCTGTAGAACTTAATTTGCGATCAGTAGAGATGAGCGAATCTATTCGCCACTTCGTAGATTCGTATCGAATCTTGGAAATTTTCCATTGCGAAGCGAATCCGAATTTTTTGAGATTCGCTCCGTTAGATTCGAAAATGTTCTTAAAGCTTTCTAAGCATTTGCTATGCACTTGTATGCTTAATTGTACGCTAATGCTACGTATAAGTTACTTTATACACTCATGGTACGAATTCAGTAAATTAGCGAATTTTTACTGTGAGTTCATTATTCGTGAGGCAAAAAACCCAGGAAGAAAGTGGACACCTGACCTAGTGGGAAGGCCGTGCTCTGATTGGCTCACAGGCTCGGTAAGCCGGGACTCCAGTGAGCTTACCATTGAAAGTATAGAGAGTGAAGACTCCTCCCTTGTAGCTCTGCCTCCATCTCCAGTTTGAGACCCAGAGCAATTGTGCTGTGCAAGATGGCGAAGCAGCTGCGCCCCAACTGGGCAGAAATGGATTGGGGTAGCGATATCCCAGAGGTTAAAGAGGAGCCAGAAGAGATTTATGTGGACCAGTGGATTCATAAGCCAAGACCGCAGAAGACACCTGTGGTGTTCGCCGAACCAGCTGGTGCACCTGGCCGCTCTGCCGCCAAAGAAGAAGGATTACTCCTTGAGGCAAAATGATATTGTCCCAGCCACGGTGACTACAAATGCCCTGACGTTATGGGATTACAAAAAGGCTGTTGAGGAGTGGGTAATACAAGTCTTGGATCATCCCAGGCTGGGGGATCCTAAATTAGAACAGAGAAAAGGCACCGTCATGTGGTTTTCCGTAGAACGGGGAAGTGGGTTACTCACAGATGATGAGACCGCAGAGGAGTACTTGGTGGGCCGGTGCTCAGTAAAACACCCATATTTGCCACAACCCCGCCATAGCCTGTATGCTGGTGACCAAGTGGAGTACACCCCTATGAAGTCTTTGAAGCCCTTTGCCACTGGAGTGACAATATTAGCCAAGCCTCTGGTACCCGTGTCAACCCCAGAAGTGTGGCCAGAAGATACGGCAGACATAGACCATGTACGCTGCCTCCAGGATATGGAAGATGGTACCCTGCACTTTGGAGAAAAGCACCAACCTCAGCTGGAGCTCCTGATCACAACTCCTGCCAGTGTGACCACCCGGTCACTGCCAGAATCCGCTACTAGAGGTCAGTGGAGCTCCACTACATCAGCTAGCATGGCTTACAAGAGGCAGGAGCGACATCTAATGTCTTTTAGCAGCAGCAGCAGTGAGGAGGATTTCCAATCCTTTATCTAAGGGACCCCTCAACAGTCTGCTAAACAAGAACTGAAACTACAAGGAGTTATAGGAGCCACAACGTGGACTACTTCTGACGGGTGAGAACTAGTTGGCCATTGTTTTAAGTTAACTTGTTTTTATTGCCCCGTTTGCTCTCATCCAGATGGACACGGATTGTTAGGACTCCCCTGATCAGCAGAAAAAGTAACGTCCCAGATGTGCCTAAACACGCCAATTCCCTTTTTCCCCCCTACTTAGGTTATTTGGGAGCCCCCTTTAAAAAAAAGGGTTCTCTTTTAATATATTTGCTGCTATTTTATTACCCGATTAGATTACAATTTACTCATGTGGATTACAATTGTTTCATGCCAAGCGTCAGAAGAAAAGAGAGACTCAAACGTATCCTTGAGCCTATTATGCTTGTGATATTTCATGCACTAAAATGTTTGCACTATGCTAGTCCGCTTCAGGGAGAAGCCACAGCTACAGCCGGAGCCTCTGATCCCTGGACTGCCAGCACCACCACCACCACAGTCCTTTCAGCTGGGTCAGCTGACAACGTCATGATTTATGTTCCAATCCATGGTCATCCAAAAATGCCAACTACCGTGGAAGATGAAGTCAGCAGCAGCCAGGGGAGCTGGGGCTTCTTCCCTGGATGCAACCTTGCCTGCACCACTGCAGCCAGAAATCCCTATCCCTGCTGTCCCAGCAGGAGGATCCAGGAAAGCGCAAGTGGCTGCAGCGCTCACCAGCGTGACCACCACCCGGACCCGTCCAAGTCCGACTTCCGGAAGAAGAGGGCAGTGGAGTTCCACCACGACAGCGAGCGTGGCATATGAGAGGCAGGAGCATCCTCTGATGTCCTTTAGTAGCAGCTCAAGCGAGGAGGACTTCAGGTCCCTTATCTGAGGAACCCAACTACTGGCTGTCTCAAGGATACTTCAAGAAGAACCAATGAGAGCCACACCTGATGGGTGAGAGCTAGTTGGCACTTTTTGTGTTTGTTTTATAGTTTGTATTGTCCCCGTTTGACTCTCACCCAGATGGACATGGCTGTCAGGACTACCCCCCCATTCTGCAGAAAATTCCCAGTTGCGCCTAAGCACACCTATTTCCCTTTTTCCCCCCTTCTTAGGTTATTTGGGAGCCCCCTTTGCAAAAAGGGGTTCTCTATTTGCTGCTATTCTCTATTATCCATGTGGATTACAATTGAATTTTGGACTATGTGTTCCAGTGTTTTATCATGCCAAGGAGCCTCGAGGAGAGACCCAAACGTGTATCTGAGCCTTTTATGCTTGCAAATGTGAAATTGCTTGCACTAAAATGTTTGCATACTTATGTCTTTGCTGTATTTTAGCTACACTGTTTTTACTGGTTCAGCACTTTAGCCCATTGTGTGTATTCTTTTTCTGGTACTGCAATGTATGTGTCCTATTATGCACTTATTGTACGGTGTTTTTATTAAAATATGCACTTAGCTGGATAGCTAGCAGTGAGCACCTTACTTTTCTACCTCATATGGACTGCCGCAAAAGACTGTACACTGCGGCCTAGCCTTGTGCCTCTGACTCATTCACGAGTAAATAGTAGACTAGGGATTTGTACGCACTTTTGTATGCTAATCCTTACGTATTTGTGTACTTTTAACTACTCTGACTGTACTGTCGTAATTTGTGCAGGAATGTTCGCAAAACAACGATTGTTTTTTTTAAATTCGTTTAAGTCCGAATCTTGTCAGAAATTCGGCGAATATTCGTCGAAGCGAATTTTGGATGATTCGCTCATCTCTAGCGATTAGTAAAAAATGCAGATCAGATGAAGACCAAAACCACATGCCGTGTGCATAAAGCCTTTACTGTGTATGACTAGGAAAAAACACCAGGTAATCATCCTGTATTGACAAGATGTTAGAGTAGAAAGTAAACTTTGTGTCCGTTACTGGGTCTGGGATCTCATGATTTGGCCATGAGCTCACAAGATCACACTGACTCATGGTTGTGTGAATCAAGCTCTCAGTTTATTTTCAAAAAGCAAATTCTTAGAAGTACACAACAACACATGATGACCAGTTGCTGTGTTTTACATGGTTCCTCTTTTTCTAATACATAGGAACATTTTGCTAAATATTGTTGGTTGACTATTCAATTTGTGAAATGCATATCATACTCTTGTAAAAGTTCAACTAGCGGCTAGCATTCATGTGCAGTGCTTTGAAAATGTATTCATACCCCTTGAACTCATATTTTTTCACGTTACACCCACAAACTGACCCAGTTTAACCAATTGCCTTCATAAGTCACCTAATAAGTAAATAGAGTCCACCTGTGTGAAATTTATTCTCTGTATAACTACAGCTGTTCTGTGAAGATCCCAGAGGTTTGTCAGAGAACATTAGTGATAAAACCGCATCATGAAAGCTAAGGTACGCACCAGACAGGTCAGGGATAAAGTTGTAGAGAAGTGTAAAGCAGGGTTAGGTTACAAAAAAATATCCCAAGCTCAGAACATCTCACAGAGCACTGTTCTGTTAAATCGGGCAGGACCATGTTTTTTTTCTGGTGATCCTGTGACGTACCAGGCTCTCCATGGGTTAGCTGGGCACCTAGCAGTGAGCCCGGTTACATCACCGGCAGGCTTTAATGCTGCCATAGCCTGTAAGACGATTAGAGCAGAGCTAAAGCCCTCCCATCAGTGCCGGTGAAGTCACTGGGAATACTGCTAGGAAAAAACCTCCGCCTAGCAGTGTAAAAATGTAAACAAAAAATCCCTTGCCCTGCGCAAGAGAGCATGAACGCATCAACGCTGAGTGGGGGAAGAAGGAGCTATGTCCAGGTTCATCTCTGAACCCGGACAACCCCTTTAAACATAGACATATGGAAAAGCTAAAATTAAATAGATCGCTGTAAAATCTAAAAATAAAATAACATAAAAACCTGATTAAAACAATTGGTCATGTTCTGATGACACATTCCCTACAAGTATATACAATTTCATATAAACTGATCACTGACCAAATGTGGCACCACCTAAAAATAGATTGTTTTTAACAATGAGATAATTCACCTAAAATCCTTGAACGTCAGTAAAATATGTTGTGTTACAATAGAAAAACCCAATCCAAAGTAACACAGACTAAAACATGAGCATGAAAACATAAACCATCATTTGTGATTTATGTCTGCATTGGGTATTTTTACTGTGTCCTGAAGAACTAGTAGTTTCTGCATTGCACATTACTTATTCTGTTCATTCACCCTAGTTTACAGGCGCCATATGATGCAGAAAAGTAATCCAATCTGCCTGCAGGAGACATTCAGTGTAGGAAAAATAAGGATATCACACAAGTGTGGTGAACATTAGGGACAGGGAAGTATGTAATGTAAGGCAATCTTCTCTGCTGGGGATGACAACCTCCGGAGCCCCTGTACTTGTCATCCATGCACAGGCCTATGAAGCATCATTCCTACAAACAGAACTAGACAATGATGGTTTGAAGCTGTGTAATAATATACTTAGTCGACATCACAGTTTATATGAGCTGTGTTAACAAGAGTCTAGGATGATCTCAGCATGTATCAGAACTAGGAACACGTTATATATATTCTTACTATTGAGTATCATCATTCTTCTGTAATACCCAAGAGCGAATCTCTGGTTAGTTTCAACCTGATCACAGCTAAGCTGGCATTAAAGCGAGTCCGTCAGCCGAAAATTCGCTAAAACAAGCATAATAGCTGGTATGGCTTGTATAGTGCAATATAAAAGTACCTTTGTTTTCCTTACTGTTTCTGCATTGCCAGATATATGCAAATGAGCTATTAGGTTCCCCGAGGGTGCTCCATCGCTGTTCTTTTTTCTTGCCACTTCCTCTCCTGTTTGATGGCCAGGGCTAGGCTTCTGAATCTTCCTCTAGTCTAATCTCATGCCTGTGCCATGCGGTTCAGTCTCTGTGCAAGTACCATACAGCAAATTGATCTTGTCTGACCTAAAAGAACTGTATTGCACACGCGCTGATTATGTCACACTACATCCAGAAGAGAACAACTTTGGCACTGCAGATACCAGATTATAGGCCAGGCAGGATCAATCATCTGTACTGCACTTGCAGCAGGATTGAAAGACGCGGCACTGGTGCAAGGTTCCAGGTCCTGGCTAGAGTAAGGTTCAGAAGATTGGCCTTCAAATAGGAGAAGGAGCAGCTGGAAGAAAACAGGGGCAGAGTCAGGGTGCACCAAGGGCCCAGGGCCCATCCTGAACTTAACAGCAAATTTGAACATTGCTTCAAAAGTGCAAGGCACACCAATGGCCATTAAACTCACTAGAAGTATTCTCTAGAACCAACCGGTGTGCATCAAGAAAGTGTGGGGGTCTGGTTTGTCACAGGTGCCCATACTCTTATCTGTATTTTTTTATTTCTAAATTATTTTCCTGATGTGAGAACCATTATGTCATGAAGCCACTCAGTGACACTTAAAGGGAGTCTATAACAAGGAAAATCACTGTTAAAATGACAGTAAGGATAGCTCAGCTTAAAGTCATTATATCTTTTACCTAGTGATCTGTTGCTTCATTCTGGAGAAAAAAAATATTTTAATTCATGTGCAACTGAACAGTTAAAGGCATTGGCCACCTTCTAGTTATTGTTGACAAAGTTTATTCTGTGCTGTCCACAAAAAGGTCCTGTCCATAAAATGCAAGGAAAAAAATTTGGGAGTTAGTCAGCACATCCTAGTGGCTGGAAGCACACTGGCAAAAAACAAACAATGCAACAGCACTCTGCAAACACAAATAATACATCAGTAAATGCAACAGTGCCATACTCACTATAGAAAATGGAAAATGCTAATGCTGCATTATAAATGTGAGATTCTTGGCAAATATATTTTGTACAAAATTATCTGTGCCTGTCCACCAGCGTCAAAGTGATCTCTTTAGGAACCTGGAACCTGCATTCCCTGAATTTACTGGAGGATGGTATGGCACCAGTGAAGGTAGTATTTAGTGTTAGGTACCTGTACTAAAGACATCGCCTTGACACTGGCGGACCGGCACAAATCATTTTGTGCAAAATGTATTTGCCAAGAATCTCACGTTTATAATGCAGCATTAGCATTTTACATTTTAAATAGTGAGTATGGCACTTTTGTATTTACTTTATTATTTGTGTTTGCAGAGTGCTGTTTCATTGTTTTTTGCCAGTTTTTTGTCCATAAAATGGATGCTGATGGAGAGTCATGTAACCAGGCAAATCCCCTACATGTGATGTTTTGTCAATTCAAATACACCGAATCTGTCATCTGCACTTGTTCTGTTAGGAGTTTAGCGAAGGTGCAGTGTATTTGGACAAAGACATTACATGGAAGCAGACATTTTATGGACAGGACTTCTATGTGAACAACACAAAAGACTTTGTAAACAAAGGAGCATGGCTTATGAAATATAGAAAATAACATTGAATTTCAGCAAAGACTATATTAGTAAGTGTCATATAATCATCTTACAAACATAACCAGAAAGTGGCCAACTCCTTTAAATGCACTGAGGGTAGGTCCAAGACACTCTGTGCACATGTGCTCTTCACATTTTCTCTGCCAGCGCCTCTCTCTCCTCTTGATAGGACCAGTTTGTTGCATAGTCATGTTGCCTGGCCCTGTCAATCAAGAGAAGAACGGTCTGGTAGAGGAAGCAGGTGAAGCAATGCTGGACACAATGGCTGAGGTCAGCCCTCAGTGCACTTATTTGCTCATTTGCATATGGAGTAAACATATTGCCACAGATTGCAGAAGTGAAAGCTATTATTACATTCAGCTTAGCTAGCTCTACAAGACATTGTGCAAGGTTGACCGGAGAACAAACCGCAGCATGCTGCGGTTTGCTCTCCGGTCCAGGTATCCGCACCAAGACGGATCCGGAATGACCCCCAATGGAAGTCAATGGGGACGGATCCGTTTGTGTGGACACACCAGTAATCCGGATCTGTCCTCCATTGATTTCCAATGGGGGTCATTCCGGATCCGGCATACATACACACAGACTACATACAAACAAACATACAGACATACATACAAACATACAGACATACATACATACTCACATACTCCCCGGACGCCGGCAGCAGGTCTTCACGTGCTCCTGCACGCTGCGATGACGTTTCCCCCACTGCGCCCAGCAGAGGGCGCTGTGGGGAATCGTCATCACTGCGCGCAGGAGGCGCGTGAAGACGTTCTGCCGGCGTCCCGGGAGTATGTGAGTATGTATGTATGTCTGTATGTTTGTATGTATGTTTGTTTGTATGTAGTCTGTGTGTTGTTTTAATGTGTGTCATGTGTGGGGCCGGAGCGCTGCTCCGGCTCCACACTAGTTGAATTTTCTGGTGGTAGACTCCCTATAACTGATTATCTTCTAGATTATGAAATCCTGCATGCGAATGGTGAATGGTTTTAGACAATTTTATCAGATAACATTGTTCCTACAATTTCAGTATACATCTCCTACGGAATGTGCAGGAGGACAGGTGCTTGGAGAACAGCTATATCATTGAAGAAAAGAGGATACGTTACACAAACTATTAGCAAATGTTCTTAAAGGGGTTCTCCGAGTTATATATATTGATGACATATCCTCAGGATAGGTCATCAATATCAGATCGGCGGGGGTCCGACACCTGGCACAACCGCCGATCTGCTGTTTGAAGAGGAGGCGCACGCCGTATCAGCGCTGCCTCCTCTTCACTGTTTACATGCTGGCCGACATGGGGGTAGTGGTGAGTAGGTGTAATTACACCTCACTGCCCCATTCATTTCTATGGTAAGAATCGCTTCCATAGACTTGTATGGGAGCGATTCTTCCCCTCTTCAAACAGCTGATCGGCGGGGGTTCCAGGTGTTGGACCCCTGCCGATCTGATATTGATGACCTATCCTGTGGATAGGTCATCAATATATATAACTCGGAGAACCCCTTTAATGCTTGATATACTCAGCAATGTTAATTGTCTCTAGTCTCATAGGTTGTTGCAGTTGAGTTATGGCAACTATCAACTTATTGAGGAACCTAATAAAATGGCATTTTATGGCATAGATGTTTACTAGAAAAGTAAGTGTTCTGCTCTACAAGTGGCATATAAATGTGTCCATCCTCTCATAGATACCAGACAAGAAAGTCCTGCATGTAGTAAAATGACAGACAACCTAAAGGAAACCTGACAGTCCCCATTAAGGTCAATGGGCACCTTTAGTGTCAGTTATTTGCTCATACTTCTGTTGTTTATGTTGTTCGTTATATGAATGTGAATTCCGCCTTGTTTTCGTGTTATTTTATGTATGTAAAACTTTTTCATATGGACAGCACTTCTTAATGCCATTGTAATATAAATTATAATATCCATTTGCCTAATATAAAAGCATGTAATTTTGCTTTAAAGTGACCTTCAGTGAGAAATAAAATCTCCACAGTGCTGTTAGAATTTTATATACAGTACATTGTAATACTTGTGGTGCTGCAGGCCTCTCCTTCCTAATTCACCAACAGGATGATCTTATCATTTTCTGCCATATTACAGATACAGACCTTGTTACTCTCTCCATAATCCAGCTAAAGCTGGCCATACACATTAGATGCACATCAAGCGAACCCAATAATTTTGGTGAGTTGGGTTGACTATCTAATGTGTTGGGTGACCTACTGTCCTGACTCTTCCCAGACAGCTGATGTCAGGGAAGATAAGGATCAGGCAAGTCGGATTCAATTGCTCAATCCTTTTCTTAGCAGGGAGATAAAGCAATGTCAGAGGAGTCTGGCAGCTGCTTTCCCTCCTCCTCCCATTCACAAATATGCATATATATGGGATGACTGGGAGCTGTTGACCAAATAAGCCTCCAGCTGACAGCTATCTAATGTCTATGACTAGCTTTACAGAGATTAGACTTGCCATCCCTTCTCTCTCCTTTTCCCATTCACACTGACAATAGAGAGATTACCTGCATGAATCAGTGCTGAGGCTGCTGTGATCACAGGATTTTATTATCTAGTAAGTTCCCTCTACAGAAACAAAACTATCTTGATATTCCTTATTTGGGCAAGATATTAAAGTTATTTTAGCTACATCTTTATCTCGTTATGCTCTCAACAATGAAAAAATTAAGGAGTTCATGTCTGCTCCTACTGTTCCCTATAATTAGTGTGCAGCCTGGGAGTAAACGAAACACGAAACCAATAAACAGCATAGGGTCCTAAATTGTTTTGTTTTTTTTTTTTCAATTCAACATTACGAACTTGAATTTATACACTGATTTTTTTTATTGGATCACTTGTGGTACACTTTAACAATACAGATACAGTATCTCACAAAAGTGAGTACACCCCTCACATTTTTGTAAATATTTTATTATACTTTTCATAGGACAAGACTGAAGATCTGATACTTTGATACAATATAAAGTAGTCAGTGTACAGCTTTTATAACGGTGAGTAATCTAAACCACTGGCAATAAAAGTGAGTACACCCCTAAGTGAAAATTTCCCCTCCCTGTTGTCATGTGACTCGTAAGTGTTACAATGTCTCAAATGTAAATGGGCAGCAGGTGTGTTAAACTACTTTACATTGTATCAAAGTGTCATATCTTCAGTGTTGTCCCATGTGTTGTCCCATGAAAAGACATAATAAAGTATTTACAAAAATGTGAGGGGTGTACTCGCTTTTGTGAGATACTGTATATCTGTATTGAAAGTTTAAAGTGTACCACAAGTGATCCAATTAAAAAAAAAATAGTGTGTAAATTTAAGTTCCTAATGTTGAATTGAAAAAAATAACAATTTAGGAACCCTCATTCTATATCTAATTCAGCACTGTACACAAAGCAAATGTGCAAAAATCCAATCTTCAAACTGATTATTAATTGATTATTAGGTCTTTTGTAAATAAAGTTCCACTGCTATAATAAATGTAATGTCAACCTACACAGGAGAAAAATATTAATATGTGGTAAATCACAGCTGGTCAATGAATCACTGTACAAGAGATGAAGTGAGATATGAGTCTGCAGGTGTTTTGTTTTAACACTGTATATGTACAAACAATATAGATATTAATACAAACACAAGTCTTATAAACAGCACAGAGAACATCAGTAAAAGAAAAATGAGATCCTGTAAAGTTCTACAGAGTTTAGAATAAGGTCAGAGAACTTATAAGAGACATGACAATGCATAATAAAAAGAAATACTAAAGGATAAGATAAAACACAGACAATATAACAAGCGTGTGGGATGTAGTTTAAAAGTGACAGAAAATGTGTCAAGTCACAAATGAGCCCAATCAAAAACATCTTGAATTTGTTACAGTAAAGTGATGGTGCTGATAATGGGTTCTAAAACAGGTAGGATAGATCTAATGGTAATATGTCTGTATTTTGAGTGGCCTGATAAATATTTTTATTACTGGATGATCATAGAAAAGTAGGACTACATCTGGAATATGGGATTTAGGTTTGGGCTCTGCATTCTAAATGGGATGTAGAAGAGCTGGAGAGACGGCCAAGGTTCCACACAATGAGAGGCTTGAAAAATCAGGCTTGTTTAGCTTGAAAAAAAAACGCCTTAGTAGTTATCTCTTATACTTGTAGAAATCTATGTGTGATCAATACAAGAACTGGCATATGGTTGATTTGTTTCCATGATTTTGTGATGTATGGAGGAAAGGCGATTTCAACATCAGTACAGGAAAGGGTTCTTTACAGTTAAAGTATTCAAACTATGGAATGCCCTATTCCAAAAGGTAGTATTGGCATATTTAATGTCAGCATTTAAATGGATTGGATGCTTATGTTATCATCCAGAATGCAACTGTCATTAGCAGTTATAATAAATCTATCAATGAACAATATATAATGGATCAAAAAAGATTGAGCTTGATGCATTTGTGGGGGGGGGGTTCAACCTATGTAACTATGTATGGAAAAAAAATCAATTGTAGGATCAAAAAGGATACATTTGTATTCCAGAAAGACAAAATACCAAAAATCACCAATTCCCCATGCAGGGAATCAATAGACAATTAGCAAAAATGCAGCTGTAAACAAAGAAATGTTATATGGTACAGGCCCAGACTGGCCCACAGGTGGATCCCCAAGTTGAGCCCTTGAGCAAGGTGGGTCACTTTTCACCCAACCTCTGCTCAAGTGGCATATGATACAGTAGAATGACTGTACTACATATAGATATGCACTGTGCAGCATATCAACCATATAAAACTGAGTAGATTATTTAACAAACTACCTGCATCAGGTAGCTGAAATAACTTCCAGCCAAAGAGTCAGATTAGCCAGTATCCTCAGTCCGCCATTGCCATTGTATAACAGGGAAGAGGGGAAGGAGGGGGAAAATCAACATGTGGGGGTATATGAAGTGTGTACAGTGTGTGAGTGGCATAACTAAAGTGTTATGGGCCTCAGGACATCACAAGACCCAGTGGCATGGCTACAATCTACAAAGATATATGTCCCACGACCCAAAAAATAATATAGATTTATTATCCCATAAGACAATTTTCGACATTTTATAATAGACATCTGAATAATAGTGCCATAGAATTAACATATAATACCACTTATACAAATAAAAACTATTACTAATACTGTCACCAATAATAACACTAGATAAGGGCCAAATAATACCTCTAGACCATGAATACAAATTGCCATCACATAGTCACTTAATATTATCATCATACTACTGAAAAAAAAACACTGTACTAAGAGCAAAATGGCCTCCATAAAGTGACTGTATAGTAGTAAATACCCATTCCAAAAAAGAGAAAAAACATGGCTCACACATCCACAAGCTATGCATTGATCTGTTGCTTCTCGGCATAATTACGAGTAGAGATGAGCGAATCATCTAAAATTTGCTTCGCCGAATATTCGCCGAATTTCTGACAAGATTCGTACTTAAACAAATTTATTCGGTCGAATCTACATTCAAAAAAACAATCGTTTTGCAAACATTCCTGCACAAATTACGAACGTACAGTCTGCGTAGTTAAAAGTACGCAATACGTAAGCATTAGCGTCCAAAAGTGCGTACGAATCCTTAGCGTACTATTGATGTACGAATGCGTCATACGCACGAGGCTAGGCCACGGCGTACAGTCTTTAGAGACAGTCCATATGAGGTAGAAAAATAAGGTGCTCACTGCTAGCTATCCAGCTAAGTGCATAATTTACTAAAAACACCATACAATAAGTGCATAATAAGACACATACATTGCAGTACCAGAAAAAGAATACACACAATGGGCTAAAGTGCTGAACCAGTAAAAACAGTGTAGCTAAAATACAGCAAAGACCCTTTTTGCAAAGGGGGCTCCTAAATAACCTGAGAAGGAGGGGAAAAGGAAAATAGGCACGCTTAGGCGCAACTGGGACTTTTCTGCAGAATGGGGAGAGACCTGACAGCCATGTCCATCTGGGTGAGAGTCAAACGGGGCAATACAAACAAACAAACATAAAAAGTGCCAACTAGCTCTCACCTGCCAGGTGCAGTCCATGGTGTGGCTCCCATAGGTCCTCCAGAGGTGTCCTTCACTCAGCCAGTAGTTGGGTTCCTCAGATGAGGGACCTAAAGACCTCCTCGCTGGAACTGCTGCTGAATGACATCAGAGGATGCTCCTGCCTCTTGTAAGCCACACTCGATGCCATAGTAGAACTCCAGTGCCCTCTTCTTCCGGAAGTCGGACTTGACCGGGTCCAGGTGGTGGTCATGCTGGTGAGCGCTGCAGCCATTTGCGCTTTTCCGGATCCTCCTGCCAGGACAGCAGGGGTAAGGACTTCCGGCTGCAGTGGTGTAGGCAAGGTTGCATCCAGGGAAGAAGCCCCAGCTTCCCTGGCTGCTGCTGGCTTCATCTTCCACGGCAGCTGGTATTGGTGGATCAATGTGGATTGGAAAGTAAACGAGCTGACCCAGCTGAAAGGACTGTGGTGGTGCTGGCAGTCCAGGAATCAGAGGCTCCGTCTGTGGCTGTGTTTTTTCCCTGAACTGGAGGACGCCATCTGGGGACTCCTGAAGGCAGCGCAAGCGTCCTGGACCTGGTGGTTCATCTGGCCACACTTCAAGTTCTGTTGTAGGTACCAGGGGCTTAGAAAGGAGGGTAACCCCAGTCGCAAAGGGGTCTTTCAGGGACGCCATGGGGGTGTACTCCACCTGATCCCCACGTACAGGTTGTGACGAGGTTGCGGCAGGTACTGCCGTTTCACCGACCTGCGGCCCACAAAATACTCCTTTCCGTCCTCGTCGTCTGCCAGGAAGCCAGACCCTCTCCCAACGGAAAACCACGGGACCGTTCCCTTTCGGCGTTCCAATGCAGGACCTCCCGGCCTAGGGTGGTCCAGTACCTGGATGACCCAGTCCTCTATGGCGTTTTTATAGTCCCAGAGGGTCTGCGCATGGGCCGTCAGCGATGGTGGCACAATCGGGTTCTGCCTTATGGAAGGTGTTGTCGTGGATCTCCTCCTAGGCGGCGAAGTGAACGCTCCAGCCGCCTCCACCACACGAGTCACAGCAGACACTCCAGCCGGACCAACCACTGTGGACTCACTAGCCGCCTGATGACGAACTACCGTCTCACGATGCACAGCTAACTCCGCAGGCTGTAAGGAGAATAAGGGCACTGTAGGTGGGTTACTCGCCTTCAGACCCTGATGTCTGGAGTGGGCGGTGGTTCAGGGAACTTGTCCCCAAAGGCCATCTGGTTCCAGTTGGGACGCAGCTCTTTATCCATGCTTGCTACTTGCTCATTGTTCAGCGCTGGTCTAAACTGGTTCAGGGGAGGATGGAGTACTGAGGGAGGAGTCTTCACTCCCTATACATGCAAATAGTTAGATCCCAGTGGGCCGGGCTGATTTTTTCCAGTTCTGAGGGGGGCGTATCTTCACTTTCCCGCTCTTGCGGGGGCGTATTGTCATTTTCCCGCCTCACGCAGAATGCGTACGTTTTGTACGTTTCATACGTCTCGTACATATTGTTAGTGTTCAAAATTTTGTGAATATTTACGAATAATACGAAACGAATCCGAAAAAATCCGGATTCGCTTTGAAGGAGAAAATTTGTAAGATACTACGAATCTACAAAGCGGTGAATAGATTCGATCATCTCTAATTACTAGAATACAATGCCCTAGTCCACTACTATACATGAGGCCATTTGTATACATTTTGATCTAACTGCATAAGCGCACTCACTACGTGAAGTAATTATGTTTAGAAGCTATTTAAATTGAGAAGCAACAGATCGATGCATAGATTGTGGATGTTTGAACCATGTTTTTCTCTTTTTGAGATGAACATCGTCTTCCCTTTCTCTCATGGTATCAGCACTCCTCCCATTCGGCCCAGGTATTTTTAATTTGCAGGAGACTGCATATAGGTCTCAGATTAGGTTCTGAGACCACATGGACAAGTTCACATCTGTTTACATGGTGCTGATGTGGCTTTGATGTTGTGATTGTGGGTTGCTGAGGCCAAGGGGGCTCAGTCTGAAAGCAGGGGTGCTGTTGGGGTGCTGGATCTCGCTTCCTGTGGGTGCTATGTTTTGGGAGCAGTGGTTGCCATGTGGTGCTGTGCCAAATTAGAGTAGATCCCACTCGAAAAAGACAAATTTGACATGGTGAGTGGGCTTAAGCTCTTTGATCAAAATGGCCTTGTGTATAATAGTGGACTATGGCGTTTTATACTAGTTATTATACTGAGAATCAATGTAAATTGTGCTTAAATTGAGCAACAAATCAATTCAGAGCTTGTTGATTTGCGATCCGTGTTTTTTCTCATTTTTGGGTTAGTAGTAAATACCAGATGTACTTATGGCCTGTAGTGTACTGTAAGTGATTACAGTACAGTTACATCCAGTGACCTAAAGGAGATGTCCTCTTTGATTTGAATCGTTCATGTTCACTTTCCTTCTCTATCCAGCACAGACCACCATCAGTGGCGTACATCAAGAAGTAAGGGCCCCATAGCAAGGAACAAACCAGGCCCCCCACACAGGACAGAAAGGTTTCTGCCTAAAACCTTTTCAATGACCATTGGGCCGTTTTTCCACTGCCTTATTTGCTAAAAGTCGTTCCTTTAGAGCAGGGATGTCCAACCTGAAGCCCTCCAGCTGTTGCAAAACTACAACTCCCACCATGCTCAGACAGAATACAGCAGGGTATGGTGGGAATTGTAGTCTTACAACAGCTGGAGGGCTGCAGATTAAGCATTCCTGCTTTAGAGGGTAGAGTCCTGACCAAGTTTTCACCCCCAGTAGAAGAGGAGATAATGCCAACTAAGACTGGGCCCCCTCTTGCTCTGGGCCCCATAGCAGCCACTATGGTAGTTACGCCCCTGACCACCATGAAGACTTCTTCCAGCCACAATTTCTTTGTGCCTGCAGAGTATAATCCCATGAGCCCGACTTCTGGCAGACAACAGACATGAATCAGGTGGTGCTGACCAAAGGAAGTGGCAGAGACGGGAGCCAATAGTTCTCTGCTCTGCCATAGCTTTCAGCTGAATTTGCATCCTGAAGGTATGGATACTATTGAAGTGACACTTGCCCAGGGATTCAAACAGCCCCCTTCAACTCAGCTTGTGGTTGTAACCACTGCAATCATTACACCACTGCATTGTGTCATGAAAATAACTTGAGGCTATATGGTTAGATGTTGAAGACCAGAAGGATTACAATCCAGGATTACAAGGTCCTGAGAAGAACTTCTGGGGTGACCAGAAAACCTTTGAGAAGAAAGCTTAAAATACATTGTTACATAAAGTTGAAAATAGTTGTCTTGGATTGATTTATTTTGGTCTTCTGAAATCCCATATTATATTTCAGTTCTTTGATGGAAGCAAACACAAAAAAAAACATTTAAAATATCTCATGTATTAAAAGTCTTGTGAAGGAAAATATAAATAGCTACATGGAGCTCAGAAGAGAGCACGAAAGAACCAAGACTTGGCAAAATATTCCACTTCTTAAAGGAGGCAAACAAATAAGCAAATGTCTGGCAGATTTCATGTTACATCTTTTCAGGATAAAAGAAGTACTCTATGAACCTCTGCAGTCATTATTCATTATCTGTCAATGCAGGGTGTTTCTGCACAGAAAATGTAAGCACTTGGAAGAAAATATTTACCAGGCCTCATGTGCCCAAGTAGTAATCATCTTAGACATGATTTTTTTAACTGATTGAATGCAATTTAGCCAATTAAATGGTACGTCACAGTGATTTAGATTCAGTTCAATGGGGATACAAAATAAATATTGCTCTTTTCCTTCCATATTCTCTGTTTTATAGATCCATTATCAAACGTATGCAGTAATGGGAGTAATCTGGACCCACAGGCATCATGGACCCATTACCAACCATTATAGTCATTATATCTTTATTCTAGGTCAGTAAACTGGATTTGGCACTTATCACTTGCAAATCTTTCCACTTCAACTTTAAACCTCTTTACTGCCCAAATTATTAGTTAGCCGAGCAACATTTAAGGGCATTATTCCGGCAGTCTTCTAGTATTCACTTTTTAATCCCTTTACAGGGATCTGGACTTCACTGCAGGGGAACCACCAGGCTGCTACCTTCTGGAGTAGTCTCTGTATAATTGACAGGTGACCCTCTGGGGTCAAGACATCAGTGCAAAGTACAAAGGCATCTGACAAAACCATAGTCAGAGACAGTCCGAGGTCAGGGCAAGCAGAGTATAGGCTATATGGTAAATAGTCCAATGTAAGGGCAGGCAGCACAGGGTCAATACGATAAGAAATGTTGAAGACTAGATTAAATTTAAAAGGGTTGTCCAACATTACCAAAATTGGGACACAGGTAGGAGATGGTATAAAATATGAGCATTACTTACCTGTTGCATCACCTGCTGCTCCAGGGCTACTATTCTGATCCTCCCTGGTCTATTTTTTTTTTTTACAGGACTGCAGCACTGATCTCATGTCATCAACATGTGGCCACTTCACTGGGCTCAACAGAGTACTTTTAAGGCCAGTGATTGGCTGCAGCGATCACGTTTTGTTGACCACGTTTTGTTGACCTAATGCTTATTTAGCTATTTTACACAATTCTCTGGTTGTTTTCCACTTTTTGCTAATGTCAGACAACCGATTTAAGAGAAAATCAATATCTGAATGGCAAGGGTCTAACACCTTACACCCTGTTCAATCAGCTGTTCCCGAGTAGCATCGGAAATAGGCACTGGAATTATGCAACTCTGTCCATTGTGAGGTGGACTGAATTGGTTACTGCAGCACTACTCCCATTCACATCAGAGGGAGCAGCGCTCTAGTAACCACATTTGTCCACCACACAGTAGCTGGAGCTCTGTAGTCCTGGCCCCTATTGCTGGCACCAGCGTTCCCGCCGAACAGCTGAAGAGGGTGCAGGGTGTCACACCTCCATTAATCAGATATTGATGGTTTATCCTCAGGATAGGCCATCATAAGCCTAGTATACCCCTTTAAGGTAAAGGTGGGCCTTAATCTGCTATTAGCACCTACAGTACCTGCCATATGGATATGTTACCCAGAAGGGACAGTACCTACCACATGGCTATCGCACCTAGAAGGACCAGTACCTACCACATGGATGGTGCACCTACAAGGTACAGTACTTACCACATGAATATCGCACCTAGAAGGTACAGTACCTACAACATAATTGTTGCACCTAGAAGGTACAGTACCTACAACATAATTATTGCACCTAGAAGGTACAGTACCTACCACATGGATATCTCTCCTAAAAGAAACAGTACCTACCACTTGGATGGGGTACCTAGAAGGTACAATACCTACCTCATGAATATCACACCTAGAAGGAACAGTACCTACCACATGGATATCACACATAGAAAGAACAGAACCTAACACATGGATGTGGCATCTAGAAGGAACAGTACCTACCACATGGATGGTGCACCTAGAAGGAACAGTACCTACCACATGGATATCACACATAGAAGGAACAGTACCTCTCACATGGATATCTCACCTAGAAGGAGCAGTACCTACCAAATGAATATCTCACCTAGAAGGTACAGTACCTACAACATGAATATCGTACCTAGAAGGGACAGTGCCTACCACATGGATATCTTCATATGAATACCATTACAAGAACACAAAATACAATGTAATACAGTTTTAGAGATGGTAAAGGATAATATCTATGGGACAAAAGTACTAACATTTTCTCCAAATAAATATATATAGAGAAGGAGGGAGACAAATTTAGTATTTCAACATTTATTTTCCTAGACAAATTAAGCATGAAGGAACAGTGATCCATTGTGCTAATAGGCAGAATTTGTTACAATCTCTGTATCTGCCAGTTTTTGGTTTTGTCTTTTTCAGAACATGGAACTGGTACAATAGAAGATGGACACATTATTTATAGGATATGACATTTCTTGCCAGTAATAAAAGACGTCTTGTTTTTACTGGGTGAGGATTAGCTGGTCCTGGAATTACATCTGCTATGCTATGCTCTTCAATCATGTAAGAGACAATAATGGATTTGGCAAAGAATAATGTGAATGGTTCTTTGCTCTTATTTATTCATATTTCTGATGAGCTGTCAAAAGTAGCGTTCCTTGTTATTAATATTTCAAAGCGGAATACTTTCCACATGTTCTCACATATGCTCATAATAATGGAGTTCGTTTTTGTGTATCTTTTTATATTGGAATATTATGCTGTTTTACCCTGAAATCCTCCTTCTCCCTGTGTTCTGACCAAGTTCTCCTAGCCAAGACTATGTGCAAATCTACACTGAAGCCTCAATGGAGTCCACTGGGAGCTGGATCCAGCACTAAATCGAGACTGTAGTCGAAACATCGCAATGCTTGGTGAATAAAGTTGCATCTATTTATTTGGTCAGTTATTTCAAAAAACACAGAACAGGTGCAGATCTTTCTATTACACCTTAGGCTTCACTTCTGGTTTTGTTTCACATTAAATTATGGAAATAACTGACATGGGGTGTAGTTATAGGGGGTGCAGAGGTAGCAGTCGCTACTGGGCCCAGGAGCCTAAGGGGGTCCACCCATGTGCCACATAAGAAGACACCAGTATTATAGACATTACACCTCTGGCTGGAGGGAAGGGGTTAGGTCAAGAATTTGGCTTGAGGGGGTGGCTGTTTAAATTTTTGCCTCAGGCAGCATGAAGGCTATGTGCTTCCCTGCCCCTGACCACAAAGCACTCAGGGAAGGGGGCCTAAGGCCTCTTTTACATTAGCGGCAGCACAAATCCGGCAGGTGAAGGGTGCTGCCGGATCCGTGCTGCTGCAGGGACATGTGTGGGGCCGCGCTCTGTCCCCACACATGTCACACAGTACATACACACATACACACACACACAGGCATATACAGATAAAAATACACATACATACTTACATGCTCCCGGCAGGTCTCCACAGCACAGTACAGGAGCAAGACGGCACGCATAGGACGATTCCCCACAGCGCCCTCTGCTGGGTGCCGAGTGGAATCGTCCTATGTGTGCGCCGTCCTGCTCCTCCTGCGCTATGGTGACCTGCCAGGATCATGTAAGTATGTATGTGTATTTGAATGTGTATATGTCTGTGTATGTTTATGTGTATGTCTGTATGTGTGTATGTCTGTATGTGTGTATGTGACGGATCCGTCATGAACTCCATTGAAAGTCACCATTCACCATTGTATCACACCAAACGGATCCGTCCCCTTTGACTTTCATTGGGGGTCATTCCGGATCCGTCTTGGTGCGGATGCCTGGACCGGAGAGCAAACCGCAGCATGCTGCGGTTTGCTTTCCGGTCTGAAGACGGAACGGAATGCTTCTAGGAGCATTCAGTTGTCTTTAGTTCAGTTTTGTCCCCATTGACAATGAATGGGGACAAAACTGAAGCGTTTTATTCCGGTATTGAGCCCCTATGACGGAACTCAATACCGGAATTATAAAACGCTAGTGTGAAAGTAGCCTAAGCTGAAGTCTTACACCAGGGCCCATGAGCCAAATTATTGAGAAGTGAATTTTCCCTAACTGTATTAAAGGCAGTTCACTTAACACCTCATGGTCACTGCTTATGATCTTATCTATTGTGTATGTTACTTGTGCTGATAATGTGGCCACAAGCAGTCATGAGGACATGATTTAAAGGATCTAAATAGGTTCACCAGAATAATCCCCTATTATATACATCTGATGTTACAATTTGGCATTACTTGTCTTTGGAGATGCTCTCCAATGTAATATACAGTATAGTAGAGGTGCAGAATAGAAAAGTAGTAACCATGGCGGGTGTGGTGGAACCTGGAACTAGAGGTGGTTTCTAGTCATATGAGGATACGAGTACGAGTAGGATACGAGGATACGAGTGACACATGATAGATAGGGAGGGAAGGCAGATTATGCATTGGAGCTCAAGTAATTTAAACTGTTAAAAGTTTTAGGCCCCATTCACACGATAGTATTTTTGCTCCGCATCCGATCCGTCTGCTGTCCACATACATATGTTCTTTCCACAGCCCCGCAAAAAGATAGAACATGTCCTATTCTTGTCCGTTTTGCGGACAAGGATAAGCATTCTTATAATGGATCCGGGGAAAAAAAAAAAACCTATACAACACGGACATCACACGGACATGCTCTGTATTTTATGCAGATCCGTGGACCGCAAAATGAATGCTCTCTTACACTTGTATTAGCAAAATTGAAAAATCCAAGATACAATAAGAGACTAGATTCTCTAGCGTCAGTATTCTGGGGGGTTTGTAGAGGTGGTGCCAAAATATAATACACGAGAAATGTGTAAGATTCCTGCATCCAAATCTGACATTTAGGGCTTATGCACACAACCATATTTTGTATCTGTGCTTTTTTGTGGATCACAGACATTCATTTCTATGGGTCTGTGTGCTGTCTGCATCCCTATTTCTGTTCTTCAAATTAAAGAACGTCTTATTCTGCTCAGAAATGCAGTCAAGAATGGTCATTTCTAGTGATAGAAGTGAGAAGAATGCGCATTGCACACGGAAGATGGTTTGCAGACACTAATACGGACACGGTTGTGTGCAAGAGACCTGCAAATGGAGTCCAAAGTGAACGTGCTATATATTAAAACAGGAAGATGATCAGGTACGGTATGTTCAGGAAACTTTTATGTGTTATGTCCTAGTCATTGATTCACAGAATAAAATTAAGACAGTATTTAGATCCATCAACAGCAGCTAGCCTGCAGATACAATGCCAACAGGATTCTTGCTTCTACACTAAAAGCAATGCCAGTAATGTTCAAGTGGAGCATCGGTTTAATGTATAGCCTTGGGCTGGAGCTTTTATGGAGCTAGAACCTTTGATCATACATTTTCATTTTTGTATTGTGTGTAAAGGGAATGCTATGGAGTGAACACATAGAATATATTCCTTTACTTTAAAACAAAAGATATATATTCAAAGTTATGCCAAAAGTAATGTTAGACTTGTGGATAAGCTTACATGCAGCACAAATTCATCTTTTATCCCTCCTTTATATACCTTGTATAATAGCACTTAAAGTGTGACTGTCCTTTCGGTTTATTTTTAATATTATGTACGGACAGGGATATTTGTACTATGAAACAGGGTGGAAAGAGTCTGCTCAGCAACACTGTAATTGAGCAAGAAGAGTGCTAAGGAGAGTCCATCTTTATTGTTCTACGGAATGCTCAAGACAACTATGGAGGAGATTTATCAAAACAATTGCAAATGAAAACTGAGTTAGATGCCCATAGCATAGATCCTTTTGTTTTCCAAAGGAGCTCTGAAAAATTTAAAGTGGAATCCAATTGGTTACTATTAGGGATGAGCGAATCGACTTCGGATGAAACATCGCGAGACTTTGCATAATAACTTCATAAATTCATTTCTACTGTAAAAAAACACTTCCCGAACTTGGGTTCGGTTCCAAGGTACCACTTGGAACCGAACCAGAGTTCGAAAAATGTTTTTTACAGTAGAAATGAATTTATGAATTATTACGGGTCTCGCGAGACTTTGTACAGTATTAGCACAAAGTTTTATGTGAATCGTCTTCGGATGTTTCAGTGGCAGTGGTCCCCTATACCACATAAAATTGTAAAATGTAAGAATTATATTATAATAAATATATATATATATATATATATATATATATATATATATATATACACAGTACAGACCAAAAGTTTGGACACGCCTTCTCATTCAAAGAGTTTTCTGTATTTTCATAACTATGAAAATTGTAGATTCACACTGAAGGCATCAAAACTATGAATTAACACATGTGGAATTATATACTTAACAAAAAAGTGTGAAACAACTGAAACTATGTCTTATATTCTAGGTTCTTCAAAGTAGCCACCTTTTGCTTTGATTACTGCTTTGCACACTCTTGGCATTCTCTTGATGATCAGCTGTGTATCCACCTGACTTCTGCCCAACACAACTCATGGTCCCAACCCCATTTATAAGGCAAGAAATCCCACTTATTAAACCTGACAGGATACACCTGTGAAGTGAAAACCATTTCAGGTGACTACCTCTTGAAGCTCATCAAGAGAATGCCAAGAGTGTGCAAAGCAGTAATCAAAGCAAAAGGTGGTTACTTTGAAGAACCTAGAATATAAGACATATTTACAGTTGTTTCACACTTTTTTGTTAAGTATATAATTCCACATGTGTTAATTCATAGTTTTGATGCCTTCAGTTTGAATCTACAATTTTCATAGTCATGAAAATACAGAAAACTCTTTGAATGAGAAGGTGTGTCCAAACTTTTGGTCTGTACTGTATATTTATCCATTCTTTTAGGCATAGAAATAAATTTGCCTGATCACATCTGTGCTCGCCTTTTTGTTCTGCTCCGTTAGAGGAGCAGAAGAACGGAAAGAACGTATTTGTCACATAACTGAGCAGAATGGAGCTTACAGGCCCCATAGACTATCATGTGATCTGTTTTCGTTTTTGTAGCGGAGACAAAAGTCCTGCATGGAAATAGCCCTCTTGGTCAGGCGCATATGCCAAATATGTCTGAACGGTCTATACCCCTTTAATTTTCTACTTTTAGAAGAAAAAATATAAAAAAGTCTAGAAGGTGCAAAAAAGGCGGAAAAAAAAGTAAAAAGCTGTAATAGTATGCAGCCAGTTTTAGTTCTGTGACGACATGAAAAGTCCTCTTTAAATAAAAAGGAAGAGATAATGCTCCAGAAAGAAAACACAAAAAATTCCGCGAACTGAGGTTTATGAAAGGGAGCCCATCATATATATGGTGGCATATCCACCTACAAGGGTATGTATGCAAATATGAAATGTGTTGAATGATATACAAATCCTAAAGTATAAAAAATAATGTAAAAAGAACAAGGCGTACAACTAACAGCACGGCTCATTTAGGAAAAGGAAATGACTTGTAAGACTAGTCGGATATCCAGAAATTGCTTTTAGGCCACTGTACACTATTAACATTTACAGGATTTTAAGTGTGTTTAATGATGCTTTTAGCAGTCACTTAACAGCTTCATTAAGTCTCATACTGAGTTATCATGATTAATAAGATTCCTGGATAATCAGGCTTATTTCCAAGAAAGTGATTTTGCTACTTGGAAATACTATTCTAACACCTCTTGTTCTTTGCAATCATTACAGCATCTGAGTACAATCAAAGGTAAAGGCCAATTATTTTTATTAAGACAACGTTATTCTGTGGAACACAACAGTGATTTACCCTGAGATAATTGTCAGCCTAATATCACTTCAATAAATTAAAGCATTTCATTCTAGCACATAACAGTATAATCAACTGTTCCCAGAAACATTTCAGAAAAGATCCCACTGTCAGGAGAACTGGCAAGTATTATTCATTGAAATGCCGATTCTCTGCAACCAAATCTCTATACATTTGTAACGATAATTTGAATTCGAAAGATTTGAGAATGAATAAGCTTATGCAGGCTATGTGAATAAATATATTTGCTAAGTGATTTAACATAAATCACATACAGAATAATAAAAAGTAAATCAACATCCCTAGCCTAAATGGGGTGGAGACTCCGTCAATCATGCTATACCCCATGACTATCTACCCCGTTATAACACATGTCCAACACCCCAGGGTGTAGAAAAGAGATAGGACAATCATACTCACATTCTACCTAAAATGGAGAGCCTGGTGGAATCTGCTAAGGGAATGTGTGTCATAATGTTTTAACCTGTTAGCCCCTTCTCCATTGTGCATCACCATGTCTCTGAGATCACTCAGGAATGTGATCTTATCAGCACAATGGGGAATGGGTACTATCTCTAACCCACTTCGTTACAAGGGAAACTTATAAACAATTACTCAGAGTATTAAACAGAATTAAAGGGGAGAACCAATCAGTCACTTAAAAATACCCTTACAATACAACACTAGAGTAACTGACTAACTAGTCAAAAGGTTTTCATTTTGGTATCATTAAAAATTGTAGAAGTATAATGACCACAGATTAGAAGAATGGTGAGTACTAATCCTGTACTACCAGTGAAATTGGAAATCACATCCCAAGCCTAGAATGGCAAACCTTGTCTACATAAAACATCAGAAGGCATTTGCAAGACACTGGGCTATGAGCCAGACGTCCAGCTATAGTTGTTCGATTGATCTCACACCAATGCTTCCAAAGACTATCATGATGTACAGCAAGATGGCAGTAGAGGCTTGAATCGCACTCTAGCCTCTTAAGCAATGAGTTAATCTTTTGCCTTGGATGCAACAGACACCAGAGATTGTCTGGAGTAGTGTTTAGTGAACCGACATATCCAAGTGGACTTCCATCCCAATTCCAGGAAAGATTTGATTTGTCACAAGGCCAAAAATACTGGCGCTTTGTGGTAGCGAATCAATTTTTCCTGAAATGGCGGTAAAAAATACATACTCACCTCATCCATTTGCTAGCAGAGAGGCCATTGCAGCCATCTTGACTGAAGTACATGCCAAATCTCTTGCGCACTGACGATTGACGTCATCATGTTGCCCAGAACGCCCCACCATCGTGATGATGTCCCCACAACCCACCATCGTGATGACGTGCTGACGTCATCACGTCAACACAAGCAAGATTTGATGCATTTTCTTTAGTCAAGATGACAGCAACGACCTCTCAGTAAGCAAATGAAGAAGATGCGTATGGATTTTTTTTTGTTTTTAACCCCTGAAAGGCCTCAATGTGACTGTCAGATGCCGTGATCAGCATTGAACACAGCATCTGAGGGGTTCAATGATGGGAGGGGCAGCGTGATCGCCGTTCCCCGTCATTGCGTCTGCTACATACAATGGAATGCGATTTGTGACAAAGGACTTCGTAATGAATCAAATTTCTTTGTGAACTTTGGCAAAGCAGCTGAATCGAATTTTTCATGGCTTCACTCATCTCAGTCTGGAGACTATGTGGGTAATACCATGAACTGTGGGCTACAAGCCAGACATTCAGCTAGTGTACAGGTGCTCCATTGACCTCAAGCCAACACTCTCAAAGGCTGTTTTGCCCAGCAAGATGGGAATGTAGGCTAGAATGGATCTTCTTCAGTGATAAGTCCCACTTTTAGCTTGGATGTAGTGATAGCTGGAGATTGGTCTGGAGACCAAACGGGCAACACCATGAAAAGGACTTCTTAAAGGAAAGTCACGCCAATCATATTCCCTTCACCATTATGAATGCCCAATTAGAGGCAGGGGCATTCATAAAGGTGAAGGGACCCCATAGCAAGGATAAAAATTGGCCCTAAACTATCTGAGACAGGAGAACTTAATATTTTATTTTCTCCATCTCATAATTTTACATTATTTTCTAATACCCTTAGGCCCCATTCACACGACCGTATGAATGGGGCCGTATCTATCCGCAAAAATGCGGGAATAGATGCGGCCCCATTCACCTCTATGGGGCCAGGAGCCGCGGCACGGAGCTAGCTCTTTTGAAGCATGTCCTATACTTGTCCGTGCGCGCAGACAAGTATAGGCATTTTCAATGGGGCCGCCCGGCAGTAATGCGGGCCCGCAAATATATGGTCGTGTAAATGGGGCCTTATTTGTAGGACCCACTGATAAGGAATCTGTAAGTACTCTCTCATTAAAGGGATTGTTCCATAATTCATGTAAAAAATAAAAATTAGACACCATACATTAAATGCAAATCCCTTTGTAACAAGTTAGAACCTTGCATCTCACATGGATCCAGAGCTCCCCCATTCATTGCTATAATTGGTCCCGTACATTTTCTTCAGGCTGGTAATTTAGGGGCGTTTCCTTTCACGGGGGCGTGTCCCCCAAGCTGTCCTTGTCACAGCTTGGGAGGTATTTCTTTTTTCAGGGGGGAATCCTTTCTGCTGCATCTCCCTCCCTGTATGTGTTCATTGGTGGGAGGCACGTGCCATAATGGATGCAACTAAACTTGGGTCCAGAACCACCTGGTGTGCTTGTCATCCATTATGGCCCCGGCCTCTTTCTACCTGCTTGTGCTCATCCCAGCACAAACTTGATCCTGAGCAGCTTACTGCATTGTATCTGCTGCTAGGGAGAGCATGATAACGTTCCATTCATCGGGGGAATAGGGCTAGGTAAGTTTTTTAATTTTGTTAACACTAAGGGGGCAACATTATTGTAAGCAGGTAGTAATGGGGCATAAGTACTGTGTGAGGGCACTAAAGGGTCATTCACCTGTGTCTGGGAACTAAGGGAGTATTTTACTGTGGTATTATTGGGGCATAACTACTTTGTAGGGCACATACAGGGCCTTAGCAGCATTCTGTAAAGTAAACTCTTGACTCCACCTCCTGTCCAGCATTTTTTTTACTTGACTGAGTGGACGGGGGTTGACTATCCACAGGTTGAGAGGAAGTGAAAAAACTTTTATGGGGCCTAGTCTTTTCTAGTTACACTCCTGGATGGATGTGAGCATGTGTGGCCACCTCAGTGGGAGGACATACAAACTTACAGTATATACAGATTAAATACTAAAAGTGTAATTTTAATAACGTAAAGAACATCTCTCACATCTGGTGGAGTTTTGTAACATAAAGTACTGTAAATTTCAAAAGTAACTAATTTTTCATGCTGAATTATATTAAAATAACCCCTTTAAAAAAAGAGATGCAGCCCAACAGATCTGGGTCCCTTCTTTTAAAAGGCCTAAAAGCAGCCATGCGGCCTGCGTTTCTGATATGTGTTGTATACCCTTGAGTAGAGGGACGTAAAGTATTAGGTCATATAAGTTTTTTTGACATTCGATTATTTTCGAAGTGCTAGAAGACAGTATAAAGATGAACATATTTGTATCACTAAGGCACAGAGTTACAATTTTGACATTTTGCTCATACTTAGAAATTCAATGGTACAATAATTTCCCTTTGCAGTTAACAATATGAAATCAGTAGAAAATTCAGCCTGTCCATGTGCATATCCCAGTGAAACAAGACAAGGGTGTGAACATGGAAAAGCAGCTGCTCAGGCGCCACTGCAGCATTAATCTAGTAATGTATTTTTCCAGCCTCACTTTTTATTTATAAAGACACGCTTTGCAAATTACAGTCATTGAAAAATTAACTTGCAAATATTTCGGCAGAGGCTTGTAAATTACAGTTTAATCACATGCAATTTTGGAAGACACACACAGTATTTAACTGCCATTAAAAGCAGCCGGTTTCCAGCAAGTCATCTCACTCATGTACTGTAACAACTTAGTATGCAGCTCTAGATACAGTTTTCTGGTCCAGATTTGTCACAATAATTAATTGCAGTGGACTTTAACCATGAAAAGGGAAAGTGCGCACACTTTTGAGATGTTTACTGGAAACTATTTAGTGTGTATTTTATGTACATGTCTTATAGTGGACATGCAACATATGGAGCTAAGTATGATCCAAACTGCATCTCTAATAAATATATCGGAGACATCATTGCAGCTGATCTTTTCACTTTTAATATAATCTCAGTTTGGCTGCAGACCACATTATTCCCATAACTTATTGTGTGTGGAAAGAGAAGGAGGACCACTGGAAAGAATTCTGTTCAGGGTTTTAGGTTCTCCATAATATTCTGCCTGCGGGTCATCTCAGTGGTGACAATGAGTTGTATAAGTTGTTCTGAAGACTTGTAGGCAGGCTTGGACTGGCCCACAGAGGTACAGGTGAATGCCCCGGTGGGCACCTAAGCTAGGTGGGCCCCTAGTCTCTCACCCTCTGCAAAAGTAACTCATAATACAGTAGACTTACTGCACTACATACAGTATATATATATTATATAATCTACAGCACCTCAACCAGCCTCCCCAGTTTATTATAGACACTATCAGAGCTGAGATGACTTTTAGGTATAGAGGAAAGCTGCCAGTGTCCTCTTTTCCCCAGGACCTACCTCCTCAAAGTTGCTGCAGGGAACCCAGTATTCAATCATCTGGTAGCATCTTGCTGCTGTGGGAGCAGGTAATATTTGAATGTATATTGAGGTACTTGTGTGAGCACTGTTCCTTCTTCAAGGTGTACCTGTGCTTCGTCTCCTGTGCAGCGCCAGCACAGTCTCATCAATCCCTGTCCAACAATTTAATGTTCCTCTTTGAGACACATAATGTATATATTAGGGGCAAGTTAAAGGTGTTCTCTGGGCTTTTACTATTGATGACCTGTCTTCAGGATAGGTTATCAATATCAGATTGGCGGGGGTCTGACATAAGCTGTATGAAGGGAAGGCACGCACACTGTGTGCGCCTGCCGTCTCCCATCTCTCTTCCTGCTTGTCATAGACAGCAGAAGTGAGCAGGCGTGTGCCTTCCCTTCATACAGCTAATCAGCGGGGGTGTCAGGAGTCGGACCCATGCCGATCTGAAATTGATGACTTATCCTGAAGAAAAGTCATCAGTATTAAAAGCCCAGAGAATCCCTTTAATAGGAAGCCAATTTATCCTATATTTTGGAGAATAGGTGGAAAGTGGAAACCCACATAAACAAAGGTGTTCTACCTTCTAAAGTGTATTCAGATATTGCCCACTGCTGCAAGACATCAGTGCTATCCAGTGAGACATTGTGCTACTCCCCACCTTACAATACGTACTTAATGAAAATCCTACTTTACTCAAACTATACCCCATGATGACACCCATATCTCCAGAAGACCCCTCCAATTTAGTAGGACACACTGTGGGGGTCTGGAAATATGGTATTTATAAAAATTGGGGCAGTTGATAGACTGCAGTTATATATACTGTTATATATATATAGAAAAATCAACCCATAAAAACAAACACTGATTTTGGTCTACGTTCAACTGTGATACTGTATTAGAAAACTTCATTATAAGCAATTGCCTACATAAAGTTATCTGAATCAAATTCCTTCCATTAAAAGAACCCCACAGAGCTGCTGGGAAATTTGGCTCCCTGGCATTAATCTGGGGGTAGTGTGGATAGCAGGCTAGTTCACTCGGACGTCCAAATAACAGAACAGAATGAGTTGGTAGAGTTGGATCATGCTGCAAGTGGAGCCACACTAAAGGAAACCTTATAAATCCAGTTTATTGGGACAACACATTTCTGGAGCAGAAAAATCAGGTCCTTCATCAGGTCCAATCAAGCATAAAACATTAGAAACAATACACCACATTTTAAAAGACAAGCCCCCTCCTCTTTATACAATTAAGATGTTACAATGCAGAATGATAACCTAGACTTTCATACTACGTTGTATCATCTTTATATTTGATTAGCTAGAAGAACTTGACATTGTATGGAGGTATTTTCTAAGCAGAGTCTCATTTGCTATAACATTAGCGTGTATATAGACAAGCAGCATTCGATTTGCTATGTTACTAACGAACACAAAGTCTCAGTCACCTTGGGATCATATGCTCCATTTACAGAATGCAGTCTCCAGATATCCAGAGTCGCCTGGACAACCAAGATCTCATTCATATGATCTGAAATCATCTCCCTGTTGTGTATTCAGATCGGAACTGATATCATTTCCCATAGGTGTGAATGGGCAGAATTTATGATGAGGGGAATATCTGAAGTCAGTTTTCCTTGAGTCTGCGTTGTCGTACTTTATGCCGCATTTATCAAATGTCACACATTGCTTGATACATTTGTCTCATCTTTAAACCTAATACTTTTGTTTAGAAAAGCCAGTTTTTCTACTCCACCCTCTAACTGGAGTGAGATTGAGAGTTTTTTTGCTACTTTTTAAAAATGTATCAATGATAAATCTGGAGTGAAACTCATTAACATAGCTAACCACATTCACTTTTCTACTCACATTTCAAAACTGGAGTGAGTGGTGTAAAAATGGGAACAATCACAAAGTTTTTGCACAAATGAGGGCAAAAAGTCTCAAAAGCCGTAGTTTGCAACTTTTTGAAGCCAGAACTCTGGAGCGAAGGCATGATAAATCAGGGCCAATGTTTTTTACTTCTTCATTCTGAAGTGCAGCGAGTAATTGAATGGGAAGGTTTTTGTTTTTTTATTTAAACTGTATACTGAAATTGGTTAATCCAGGACATATTTTATATGCTGTTTATACTTAAAGGGATTCTGTCACCAGGATTTGGCCTATAAAGTTATTCACACTACCGGATTGTGCTCATTGCGGTGAATGTGAAAAAGTTATTCTTATTGATCTCAGAGATGTATTTTATGTAAAAAAATCATTTTTTGTGATATGCAAATTACTTACATAAGAAGCCCAAGGGGATGTGCCCAGCGCTGTTGGAGCCCGGCCACGCCGCAACTGTTGGAGCCCAGCACCGCCCACCTCATTATTATTCACTGCAAATCTTCAAGCAGCCTTCCTCCGGCACCAGAGTAATCCCGCGCAGGCGCAGTACCTCAAGCAGTCTGCGCCCGTGCGTTCTACTGGCATCGGCCTCAAGGAGATCAGTGCGCATGCGCCTGCCCGGGATTACGCTGGTGCCGGAGGAAGGCTGCTTGAAGATTTGCAGTGAATAATAATGAGGTGGGCGGTGCTGGGCTCCAATGGCGCTGGGCACATCCCCTTGGGCTCCTTATGTAAGTAATTTGCATATCACAAAAAATGATTTTTTTTTACATAAAATACATCTCTGGGATCAATAAGAATAACTTTTTTACATTCACCACAATGAGCACAATCCAGTAGTGTGAATAACTTTATAGGTCAAATCCTGGTGACAGAATCCCTTTAATTTAATTTTAATTGGTTTTATAGCTATGCCTCACTGGCAGGGGCTTGCCATTTTAAATGTGGTGTATTGTTTGTAATGTTTTATGCTTGACTCTACCTGTTGAAGGGCGTGCTCCACTCCAGAAATGCATCATCCCAATAAACTGGATTTATGAGAATTTTCCTTTAGTGTGGTTCCACTGCTAGCATGATCCTACTCTCCCAGCTCATTCTGCACTTCTATTTGGATATCATATACTCAACAGATGCTTCTACCTTGAGGAACTGGGAATACACAGCAGCCACCACAGGTGAGCACCTAGTTGTCCTCTATGCATTCAGCCTACCAGACATACTACACCAGGGGCACTGTGTTTGCCTTTTCTTGTATTCATAGATTTCACTGGCACAATCATTGACCATAAACCTCACCTTGAAATCTGGGGCCACACATCCTGTTTTGTAGAGATCACTTTTAGGCAATGATCTCATTATCATCACAGGCAGGATTACAATGGAAGATAACAGCTCTGCATAGATAACATAGGACCCACCATTTTGCTTTGGAGCCGGAAGAGCAATAGGGCTAAGAAGGGGTCTTAGTTATGAGGAAAAATTAAAAGAATTACATTTATTTCAACTTAAAGTGGCTGTCCAGAAATTAAGAAAATGAAAATAACTAAATATTACTCTATTATAAATATATTCACAAATACCTTTCATTAGTTATAATAGCTCATTTTGTCTAGGGAGCAATTATTAGGAGAAATAAAATGTCCACCGTCCTATCAGTGCACTCAAAACCTGTCCTAATTAGAGATGAGCGAACGTGCTAGTAACGAGCACTGTAGCGCTCGGCTCCCCTGCGCTCGCATGGGCGCAGGCATCCGCTTCCGTCGGGTGAGGGGAGCCAAGCGCTACAGTGCTCGTTACGAGCACGTTCGCTCATCTCTAGTCCTAATCACACAGGAGGACAAGTTACTTCTCAACACTGAGGTAAAGAGCTGCTTCATCCTCCTCTCTGCTCTACCTGTCAGGTATTATGATACTAAATACAGATGATATGATCTTCAGCTGAATCTCTGTAGTAATGGAGTTCCTGAGGAGACATGAAGTACAGAGAGGCAGGTGAGGATGGCTAATAAGCAGCAGCACTTGCAGTCTCCATTGCCACAGCCCCATATTACCACAGTCTGCCCTGTCCATCCTCTCTGTACTTCATGTCTCCTCATGAACTCTATCCTACAGAGATTCAGCTGAAGATCAGATTAAACTGTATTAATGACCATAATTCCTGACAAGCAGAGATGAGGATGAGGCAGCTCTTTACCTCGGTGTTGTGAAGTAACCTGTACTCCTGTGTGATTAGGACAGGTTTTGTGTGCACTACTAGGACGGCGGCCATTTTATTTCTCCTAATGATTGCTCTCCAGACAAAATGACCCGTTATAACTAATGAAAGGTGTTTTGGAATATATTTATAATAAAGTAATTCAATACAAATCCCTTCTAAACACAAGGGGAACTGCATTTGTCTGGAGACAAAAAAGTTCAGTCTCCAGAGGCGACAAGGCCTCTTCACCATAAGAACTGTGAATCTGTGAATCTGTCTACATCAGGACGTGGTCACAGCAGGAACAGTGGATGGTTTCAAAAAAGGCCTAAATGAATTCTTAGAACTAAATAAGATTAATGATTATATAATGGCTAGAAATCTGGCTTCTCATTCTACTTTCCTTCCTCCGCATCCCCACTCACCCCTTAGTTGAACTTTTTCAACAGTACTGTCTATATAACTATGTTAGAGAGAAGTTGTGACATAAGACCTTTTACGGCTTATTTTATAAAGTGAATTTACTGCACTGTGGAAAGTTTATAGACATTTTATAAATGACTGTGAATTAATAAAAGCCACCAGAGAGCATAGCCTCTGCTTACTTCTCATTATCCTTTTATCTTGTACTTTTTTTTAATACTCCATCAGGATGTATTTGTTCCATCATTTTCGTGAGCTGCAGATTCAATTTCAGATATCACAAATCAAATTAACAGTAGCTGTGTAATCACAAAGATGAGGTCTACCTAGGGATGCTAATGTGTCCTTCTACTTATTTACATAAGGATAATGGGTCCAAGCCCTAAAGATTTTGATTTGTGATTATTATAACAGGCTAGCACAAAGTGGCTAATGTAAGACCTGGAAATATTACCATATTACATTTTCCATAATATCTACATTAGATTAATTAACCCCTATACAATACAGAGATCTTTCTGATGATCTATATATAATCAGGACTGCAACGGTAATAAGGGGGCAACCTTGAAAAAAGAAAGTTTCTTCTACAACATAGAAGAAGATTCCGAACTCATTAAAATAGCTCAGAAGGGTCCTGGATGCACTGAGAGTAGCAATATTACAAGTTATAGCTACTAGTGGAGATAAACAAATTGATTTTTAAAGGCTATGTACACCCTTGGAGGCAATTTTTGTTTATAATTGCATTTTGCTCATTTTTGGCTAAAAATCATATTTCATTTGCCCTTTATTAAAAATATTGAACAATGCTTTCACAAAGGGTTAACTGTTTTTCTAACACTGGTACTTTCACTTTCTGCCGGTCATCTAATAAACCTTATCTCTATACTACTAAGAGGTCATAAACACTTATTTAAGCCACATTCTTATCAGTAAGATAAGAATTGAGCTTTAATGAGTTTATAATGTCAGAGAGCAGAGATAAGGAGTCTGTCTGCTCCTCAGATGATGGGAAAAAAAGAGCTCCAATAAAGACCAATTGAAAAAAATATTTTTAGCTTAAAATAAATACAATGCAGTAATAAAAAAATTGCCCACAAAGGTATACATAGGCCTTTAAAGATAAAATTTTGAACCCATTTTGTTTTTAAATTCAAAATCATTACAATCAGAATTTCTTAAGAAAAAATTTGGATGAATTTTGGCTCTAAAGGAAAAAGGAGAGAGATGTTTTTCCAGACATTCAAAGTACTTTTGATTCAGGTAGTATTGATTTGTATTCAAATCTCATGATCATTTTGGACAAAGCGGAGCTGAAACAAATTTTAAGAAATTTGCTCATCTTTAGTTACTAGATTACTGGAGAGGGGTAACTGATCCAGGGACTCCTTCATGACATATCCAATGCAACCAATGTCTATGGTAAGACATCCTCTTTAAGGCAATGAATCATCTATATATTTTCAAAAAATAAAAAAACAGATACTGATACATATTCTTTTTCTCTGATCTATTTTTATTTTCAGATTTTTTTAAATCTATTTTCTATACATGATTATGGGAGTGGCGATCTTGCCTGATCTGTTGATAACACCATTTCAAGATATGCTTTATAGGAGTTACATGAACTATAGGTTCATTGACTTCTAAGGGAGAGGTAGGAGGGGGAGGATGTTAGCTGTGAGCATCACCCATTGTGAATGTGTTATCTGTATGTAGCCGTAACGTTTCATTTTATTCCTGCTGGATTTCAGGTTCTCTATGTTGTGTGATATCTCTGTTTACATCTAGTGAATAGATATCTGCCCTTCTCCTATGATGGACACTCAGGTGAATGACTTGAACGCCATCACATAACCTGGAAAGCTTTCAGTTCACTGGAGGTAACAATGAAGGTTTCTACTAAATGACAATTTTATCAGTACATGATTTATGTTAACAAAAAATGAAGTTTTCATTGCCAGGAATCACCAGGCACCAACTTGCTATGAATAAAATAAATTGGATATGCTTTGCCAGCAAACAAGACATGTTATCAGCACTGCACAGGCTCCCGCCATTAATTTCTCCATAACGTCTGAATTTACAAATACCTGTGATTTAAGTCAGCCGTGCCCAGTCTGCTCAATTTATTTTTAAAAATCATTTCTGCATAGGCAAAATACCCCTCATAATTTATATCGGCACTGTCCATGCTCCGCTCGTTAACTTTATACTGTACGAACAACATTGCAAACACATTTGACATTTATATCAGCACCGTCCCACAACACTATGTAAAACATCTGCGGCATTGGCTTAGAATAGCAGGAATTTATAAATGCCTAGGGAAAAGTTAATCTCAGTACTACATGTACTGTGTATATTGCACAAATGATATTGAGTCTTAATGTTTCAATCTAGTAGTCATAACTTATATCTGAAATTAAAGGGATTTCCAGGACTTTGATATTGATGGCCTATTCTTATGATTTGTTGGGTTCTGACTCAAAGCAACACCCACTGACCAGCTGACTGAAGAGTCCACGGCACCCCTTCATAGCTTACAAGGCATATATTTGGTAGTGGCTGTGCCTGGTACTGCCGCACTCCAATATCAGATATAGCTATTACCAAATGTATAACACTCTGCATATTATAATTAAAGGGGTTTTCCAGGATTACTATAATTTTTAACAGATATGCTCATGTAATTGGTTACCTCATGTACACCTTCCCCATGCCTCTTCATTTTCAGTTTGGACACTTCTGACCAGTTTTCACCATGTAAATAAGTCACTCTGGCTCGTTTCCATCGCTGTATGTAGCACTTCCTGTTCCTGTATCCAACCAAATCTACGATGCACTTCTCTTTTCTCTGCCACAAATCTAGCACCGCCCCTAACAACACCCAGCTAGTTTATAGTTCCTCCTACCCAGCTAGTTACATAGACACTCGCCTATCACTGCTCCTAACAACACCCAGCTAGTTTATAGCTCTTCCCACCAGCTAGTTACATAGACACTCGCCTATCACTGCTCCTAACAACACCCAGCTAGTTTATAGCTCCTCCCGCCCAGCTACTGTAGTTACATAGACACTCCCCTATTACTGCCCCTGTTTTGACACTCCCAAGGACATGTTATCACAGGAAATGGTCATGTGACCACAGCCCGGAACAGAAGATAGGAGCAATTGCCCTATAAGACGCAACAGCCAATAAGATGCACCTAGGTTTTAGAGGAGGACAATGAGAAAATAGATATTTTTTATTAGACCGCAGGTCAGACCAGCAATCAGACCCCCAATGCTAATCAGACCTCAGCTCACAGCCCCAATCAGACCCCCAATGTTAATAAGACTCTCAATCAGACCTCAGATCAGACCCCCAATCGGACCTCAGCTCAGACCCAATGTGAATTACCGGTCCTCCGGTACTAATGAGCGCTTCCTTAATGGAAGAGCTCATTAGTATTCACCTCATATGATGCATTGCCATTTTCCCCCTCTTTGGGTCTTATGGGACAAAAACATAACCCTTTAAGCAGTGGCACAATGCATTATTTTATCTATACATAATCTACAGTTCTACATATAATGGAGAATAGGCATGAACACACTATAGTGAAATTTAAAAAAAATAACAGTGCTGCTGATTTTCTCTTTTTATTATCTATCTATCTATCTATCTATCTATCTATCTATCTATCTATCATATCTATCTTCTGTATCTACTGTCTCCCATATCTATTTCATATCTATCTATCTATCTATCTATCTATCTATCTATCTATCTATCTATCTATCCATCTATCTATGTCTTTCTGTTTGTCTGCTGTATCTCATATCTATATCTATCTATTTATCTATCTATCCATTATCTATCTATCTATCTATCTATCTATCTATCTATCTATCTATCATATCTATCTTCTGTATCTACTGTCTCCCATATCTATTTCATATCTATCTATCTATCTATCTATCTATCTATCTATCTATCTATCTATCTATCTATATCTATCCAATACAGGAATGACATTTTGAACTCAATCACAATGTGTTCAGACCCCATTCTTTTCTTTCTATTGATGCCATGTTATGACCTTGCTCTAGCATAGGGTTTTAGAAAAATATAATTGGACTCACGTATGCAGAGAATATACTGTATTATATAGCCAGCAAATATTGTCATTTTTCTATTTGAGCTTAACATGACAGTAGTGGTTGGGACAAGTCCTCCAATTTCCTTTTGCACTAGTTTCCATAAAACCCCTTTATGTGCCTATTTTAATGTAAATAATTGGCAGCCCAATAACAATTAGACATAATTAGTAAATTCCTGTGAGAAAGCTTTCTGGGTCATACAGTTAAAAATAATAATTGCTTATGCCCATAAACACATATGAAGCATTAAGAATAGAACATTGTTTGGTTGAACATTCCTGGCCTTGACCTTGCTCTGACCAACCAGTAATACATACTATACACCACTTTCTCCATGACCCTGGCATGGGTTGTTTTGCCAGCCAAGCAAATTTACATTTCCATACAGCTTTGCCTAAAATGAATAGATACTAGTATCTCATTAACACAGATACACATATTCATACTAGGAACATTTTGAAGGATTATTACAGCTTTTAGATATTGATGATCTATCCCCTGAAAAGGTCATCAACATCACATAGTTGGGGTCCGACAAACGGCAGCAAAATCAAGGTTCATAGTTCCTTGCTTCCCATTGGTATAAAAAGGTTAAGTGTCCCACAGTGGAAAAGTATGCCCCTCAACTTTGATTTGGGCATTAATTTCTTGAAAAAAAAAAATTCAGGCGAGGTCAGAGAGGAGCTGGAGAATGAGCCATCAGATAGCCAGAGTGCAGGGGCGTAGCTACATAGTGGACCGTGCAACTGAATGGGGCCCAGGGCAAGAGGGGGCCCAGTTGGGATCATCTCCTAATCTACTGGGGGTGAAATTTTGGTCAGGACTCTACCCTCTAAAGGAACAACTTTTAACAAACAAGGCAGTAGAGAAAATGGCCCAAGGGTCATTGAAAGGGGTGTAGACGGAAACCCTTCTGTCCTGTGTGGGGGGCCTGGTTTGATCCTTGCTATGGGGCATTTACTTCTCTATGTACAGGATGAGATGACGCGTCACTGATAAAAGTGGAGGGCATATCCGAGGATATGCTGGCACATGTCTGGACAGAACTGGACTACCGCCTAGATATCAGCCGTGTTGCCAATGGAGCTCACATTGAACTTTTGTAATATATAGATAAAACTTGGATGTAAAGTGTGTCTTTTCATATGAATATTTTTTTTGGTTATTTTCTCTCAGTTATGAACAGTTATGAATGGCAAGGTTATCATTTTGCACTATTCTGTAGACAAGGTGGCACATTTATTTAGATCGGCGTTTTAGACCCCAATTTTAATAAACCCCTCAGCTGGCGGTGAATCGCTGAAGTTGTGAAGAGGCTCAGGCCTCTTCATAACTTTGGCGGATCCTCCACCAGTTCTAAATGTAAGACATTTAGACCTTTTTCTACATCTCAAACCGTCCCATCCCCTTCCCCGCCCATGCCACGCCCACTTTTTTAGACCTGGCGTGAGTGGGGAGGTGTCTAGACCTGCACCACATGTATCACAGTGGCTCATACTGGATGACAAATTTGGTGCATGGATGGACATTTTGTGTAGGATTATACCAGCTATTGGCTGGCTGCATTCTCTACGTTATGTGCACATGATGATGAGTCCCCTCAATGTTTTCCAGGACAGTTTGCAGGAGGCAGGAGCTCAGTGAGGAATGGGGGGTGAGTATCCACCTAGAAATGACTGATCTGGTGTCAGCACTAGCCTTACTATGCATGTATTAATATAGTTAACAGGGCTTGCCAGACGTGACAGACTCCCATTAACATGCTTGGAGTTAGTAAAGAAATAAAACATTTCCAATTCTCCCTGTAAGAAAACATCGTCTAAAAATGTGAAATATACACTAGACATTCAGGAAGAGTAAAGCCTCGCCTGCCCGGCAGCACTTAAGATGTATATAATGGACGTCACAAGTGGACTGTGTATTTAGATTACTTTCTTTAAACTTACACTCCCAGGTTACTAGCTCGATATTTGTAAGGAAGCAGATGTCTGTCTCTGGAACAATGGCAGGAAACTTGAAGGAGACAAGTTTATTCTTTACGTTTTCTATAGTATTTTGGGTGTATAATGTTAATACAATGGCTGGATTAACTTCAATGGAATGTACAGTACATTTACTTCTTAATTATGTACAAGAGACAGCTCAAGTATAAGACAACCAGAGGATGTTCCACTAATTTGATATTTTCTTGAATGGATATTATGTTTTCAGCAAATAAAATGTATTCAAAGGGTATCTATCATTTTCACAAACTTCTAGTAATATGTCAGAAGCTTTCATCAGTTGGGCTCCAGATGCAGGAAACCCACTGATTGCTAACACGGGGGCAGAAGCATTAAGATAAATGCACTTTTGCTCCTTCGTTTCTTTTTGGCTCTGATCAGTTGTCCAAGCAAGCTGTGTAAGGATTCATAGAAGGTCCATACATTTTCTAAGAACCTGTGTACTGCTCAGTCTAGACTCTAGAGTCTAGGAGATCTGAACACAGCCGAACAAATAAAGAGGCACACCACTCACATGAGCACTTCTGCTCCCTAGTTTTAGCGATCTTCTGGAGTGTTATCACCTGGTTACCCACAGATCAAATCTTCTGAGATGTCAGAAATTTGTGAAAATAAGTATTTATTTATGTCAGTGAGTATCTACAGAGGATATTCTTCAATATTCCAGAGATTTTCCTTCTTGGCAACTCTTTAGTTGAACTCTATTAGGGTATAGCTCTGATCTGTGACTGTAATTTTGTGTGTCTACAGTCAATTTGAGGTAGTCACATCTTCTGTCTCACCATTAGTCCAGGATGCTGCTCTCTTCCTCCCTTTGTAGCTATGCCTCTTAAGACGCTGTGTATACAGGTGCCCGTTTACCTTTAAATAGCTTTTTCATCTGACAGCAGTCTCTACCAACTCCTCCATACATATACATGCTCCACTAGGCTAAGTAGGTATGCGTTTTCAGAGAGGAGAAAGCTGCTGCCAAACACCTTTTTTGGTGACTTACTGTACTTCCTGGGAGAACAAAAGGATTATGTCTTGAAATTCAATCCACTCTTCTCTCCCCCAACATCATGTGTCAGAGGAAAATCCCCATACACATTAGATATGTGCTGAAAAAAACAGTGGGTTCAGTAGACAAAAGTCTAATATATATGGGAACCTTTACATAAGTCTATCACAAGCTCACCAAGAAGTCAATACATTCAATGTATATTCAATACTGCAAGGACATAATGATTATAACATCCAGATTAGTAAGCCATCAGTGATAGACGGAAAGTTATTGGGTAATTGCCACAAGTACTGTATATTGAGGCAAAGGAGCCTTAAAGGCTATGTACACCTTTGGGGACAATTTTTTTAATTATTGCATTATAGCTTTTTTGAGCTAAAAGTCATTTTTTTCAATTGGTCTTTATTAACAATATGTAATCCTTTTTTGTGTACAGAGCGGAAATGCTCTACTAGCTGCCTGTGGTCTTTTTCGTCAGACCAGGAGCCGACAGACTCCTTATCTCTGCTCTCCCACATTATAAACACTCATTATAGCTCAATCCTTATCTTACTGATAGAATGTGGCTTAAATAGGTGTTATGACCTCTCAGTAGTTTTAGTTTAGAGATAAGGCTTATTAGATGAACAGCAGAAAGTGAAAGTATCAGTCACACAGTTAGAAAAATAGTTAACCCTTTGTGACTGAACAGCTCAATATTTTTAATAAAGGCCAGTTTAAAAATATTATTTTTAGCCAAAAATAAATTAAATGCAATCATAAAAAAATTGACTCCAAAGGTGTACGTAGCATTTAAGGCCCCCATACACATTAGTGCCTTGTTGGCTGGACCTAACAGTCTAAAGACTCTTTCACAAAAGATGATGTTGGGGCTGAGAAGGATCAGGCAACCTGATTATTTTTGTTATTTTTGTTCTCCTGGGAGATAAGCTGCCATCAGAAATATCTGACAGTAACTTCCCTCCCTCTCCCCATCAAATACACATAAATGTTAGACGGAGCTGAACATGTATGGGGAAGCCGAGAGGGAGTTGGGAGAGATACTGTAGCTGCTGGGCGAACGATTGTTTATACCAGGGGTGGCCAACCTTACAGACACAAAGCCAGAAAAAAAGACGTATGACCACCAGGAGCCACAAGGTATACATTTACACAAATATGCGTGCACACGACAGTATTACTGCAATTGAGTTTTCAAACATTTAAAAGTGTATTGAAACCACCTTCTGTAATGTAGACAACTTTAGTGAGACCTCTGGCAATCTTTGTTTTTTCACAATGTGTTTCCAATCTGGCTTGTATTCAGACGTTGCTACTCAAAACAATTCACACCCTCATGCTCAGATGACCGCCCATGCACAGATGACCACCTTATGCTCAGATAACCGCCTTATGCTCACATGACACCCTCATGCTCAGATGACTGCCTTATGCTCACATGACTGCCCATGCTCAGATGACACCCCATGCTCAGATGAACGCCCATGCTCAGATGAACGCCCATGCTCAGATGACCGCCCATGCTCAGATGATCACCTTATGCTCAGATGACACCCCCATGCTCAGATGACCGCCCTCATGCTCAGATGACCGCCCTCATGCTCAGATGACCACCCTCATGCTCAGATGACTGCCCTCATGCTCAGATGACCGCCCTCATGCTCAGATGACCACCTTATGCTCAGATGACAGCCCATGCTCAGATGACACCCCATGCTCAGATGATACCCCTCATGCTCAGATGACCGCCCTCATGCTCTGATGACTGCCCTCATGCTCAGATGACCGCCCTCATGCTCAGATGATGCCCTCATACTCAGATGACACCCGCATGCTCAGATGACGCCCCCATGTTGAGATCATGTGTGTGTAGGGGGGGGTGAGTTGACATAGGGGAGATATGAGCATGGGGTGTCTGATTTTTGGTGTCTTAAGTAAGCACTGGGAGGGCTTATTTTGTGGGTCTGAGGAGGATTTGGGGGTCTTATCTGAGCTCATACTATCCCCATGTCAGATCAGACCCCCATTAGACCCTCCCTAGCCTCAGACCAGACCCCCAATAGGCTCTACCAGCTTCAGATTAGACCCCCAAAGCCCCCATCCTCAAATTAGACCACCAATAGGCCCCCCAGCCTCATATCAGACCACCAATAGCCCCCCCAGCCTCATATCAGACCCCCAATGCCCCCAGCCTCATATCAGACCACCAATATGTCCTCCAGCCTCAAATTAGACCCTTATCAGCCCCTCAGCCTCAAATTAGACCACTATCAGCCACCTCAGCCTCAGATCAGACTCCCAATAGGCCCTCTGGCCTCATATCACACCCCCAATAGGCCCCCTGGCCTCATATCAGACCCCCAAAGCCCCCAGCCTCATATCAGACCACCAATATGTCCCCCAGCCTCAAATTAGACCCCTATCAGCCCCCTCAGCCTCAGATCAGACTCCCAATAGGCCCCCTGGCCTCATATCAGACCCCTAATAGGGCCCCTTGCCTCATATCAGACCCCCAATAGGCCCCCTGGCCTCATATCAGACCCCCAATAGGCCCAGCAACCCCAAAATTAGACTTCTATCAGCCCCCCCATATCAGACCACCAATATGCCCCCATCCTCAAATTAGATCCCTATCAGCCCCCCAGCCTCAAATGAGGCCCCATCAGTCCCTCCACACCTCTGATGAGCCACAATCAGACCTCAGATCAGACTTTCAAAATAAATAATAAACTTACCTCTCCAGCTCCGGACGGCGCTGCCTCTTGGCAGGTTCACTTACCCTCCCTGGTCTTCTCCCCGCCGCGCTGTACTGTGACCTGACTGTGCACAGCGTCAGGTCACAGTGCGCGTCTACGTGCACTATGTCCTGACACTGTATGTGTCAGGACACAGCACGGAGGGGAGAAGACCAGGGAAGGTAAGTACAGCCGCTGCTGCGCTGTTCTTACCTTCCCGTGCCTCCCGCATGCTAATGACCGCTTCCATAATGGAAGCGGTCATTAGCATTTTCTGGCAGGGGGCCGAGGCACACAAAAAAATGTCCTGCGAGCTGCAAATTAATTTCCAAGGAGCCGCGGGTTGGCCACCCCTGGTTTATACCATGTAAATTGATTATACTTACTTATTAGTACTACAGTACTCGCATTATAATTACTGGCACAATGTCCTGATACCAGCGCCAATCCCACTGCACTTCGTTTCAACACAAAAAAGGAGATTTTCACTGTCTTTCAAATGACTAGTGACGTTCTTGATGCAGAGACGGAGAAAGGGGCTGTCTTAGTTATTGCACAGAGCCAAATAGCAAGTGCGCCTTCTCTTGCGCCTACACAGAGGGGATGGGATCTCTCTTTCTATGTCAGTATGAACCTGAAAGAGCAGCGGGACATTGAGACTGAGATTGTAATGTGAGTATATTAGTAGGTATAATCAATTTAAATTTCAAACACATTGAAACATGAAACATTGAACACATTTTTATTAGGCTTGACATCCTGTATCATGAATAATGAAAAGTTGTAATGTTTTCCAGGATACGTTTTGTATCACTAGCTTGTTTTCAGGTTTTCTGCTTGCAGTCATTACATGGAAACTAGTGTTTAGCGAACATGTTCAGCCGAATATGGTATTCGGCCGAACATAACAGCGCTCGGGTCCACACGGTGTTCGGCCGAACACCGCGTGTGCTCAAGCACCATGCCCGAGTCCCCTCCCCGCACGGTAATTAGCCACTGGCATAGTACTGGCATTCACTGTAATGCTAGTAGCCATGTTTGCAACTGGTATTACACTGATTGGCTGGCCGAGAACGCGTCATTGGGTGCTATAAAGCACCGGTGACATGTGACCGGCTCATACCGAGTCAGGGAGAACTGCTGCAAGGAGGGACAGATAGTGTAGGGAGAGAAGAACGCTAGGCAGGGATAGTATTTCTTTTGAACAGAACCGTTTTAAGGGCTATTATATCTTGCTGCAATATATATATATATATATATATATATATATATATACTGTATATATTTTTTTTTTTTTAAAGGGGTTAAAAATTGTGCAAGGTGGCCTGACATTAATGCCACCTGCGCAGCTGGTGCATGGTGTATTACTCTCTGTATACTATATACCTGACATCCTTTGCTATTTTTTCTGCTGTTAATTACGTCCGCAGTACCTCTTTTGCGTCTGCTGTATAACATTTGCGCAAGGAGGGACATATAGTGTAGGGATAGGATTTGGCTAGGTAGGGCTAGTAGTTCTGTTCAAAAGATACAAAAGTCCATTGTTATATCTGGCTGCTTTTTTTTCTATTTTGGGGCAAAAAGAACACAAGTGTGCCTGACGCTAATACCACGTGCACAGCTTGTGCATTAAAACCTTTCTGTAGTCTATATACCTGACATCCGTTGCTATTTTTTCTAACGTTAATTAAGGCTGCAGTTCCTCATTTGCGTCTGCTGTATAACATTTGCGCAAGGAGGGACATATAGTGTAGGGATAGGATTTGGCTAGGTAGGGCTAGTAGTTCTGTTCAAAAGACACAAAAGTCCATTGTTATATCTGGCTGCATTTTTTTTTATTTTGGGGCAAAAAGAACGCAAGTGTGCCTGACGCTAATACCACGTGCACAGCGTGTGCATTAGAACCGTTCTGTAGTCTATATACCTGACATCCGTTGCTATTTTTTCTACCTTTAATTAAAGGGGTATTCCCATCTCACAAATGTAGTTTGTATAGTTAGATATAGCCATACCAATATTATTACTAATGGAATGTATTTATATAAAATGTACCGTTTAGAAGATCTGGGCCTGCGTCTTGGCTAGCACGTAACACAGGGAAGAGGAGGCAGTGGTGTGACCTGCAGACACCGATTGTGGATCCAGGCGTTTGGCCCACCTATTAGGGTGTTTTGCTGCCATGAAGATCATGCTGGTGGTGGTCAGGTTGCTAGTGTTCATGCCCCTGCACATTTTGGTAGGGCACAGGTTGCAAATGACAATTCTTTTCTCGTCCACACTTGTTGGTGTGGCCTGCCTTCTCCCTTCTTCCAGCCTGTTGCGGTGCTGCGGATCCCTCCCCCTCTGTACTTCTGTCCTCGCTCAGCTTGCCTCCTTCCCATGTTGGGCCAGTGACTTCATCGTCCACCACCTTCTCTTCCACTTCTTCACTCTGGTCCTCCTCCTGACAAGTTGACCTTCAGTGCTGCTGACACTCAAAAACATTTGGGGTGAGGGTCTGCTGCTGATCTGACCGTCTAAAACATTAGGGGTGAGTGCCTGCTGCTGAGCTGACCGTGTAAAACATTCGGGGCGAGTGTCTGCTGCTGATCTGACTGTGTAAAACATTAGGGGTGAGGGCGTGCTGCTACTTGCGCTTTATATACAAGTAAATATATGTTTCCTAACAATATTTCCAAAATTGACGATATCTTCTGTTTTTGGGGGTATTATTGTCATTCCGTAAAAGTGGCGTAATAGTCGGACATCATCGTTAATAGCACATAGACTTCGGTGTCCAAGATGCATCGAGACATCCTCCCCATGCTGTTCCCTAACCATTTCTGTGGTGTTTCCACCATTTTCTCACCTTTCCCTATGAACCAGACACTCTCCCCTCTGCAGGGCAGAGGGTGCCTGGTCTTCTCCCATTGACTTTTATTATACTCGGGTGCTCAGCAGAGCACTCAAGCACCACTTACTGTTCGTCCAATACACCCCAGCACCCGAGCATCGCGGTGCTCGATCATCACTAATGGAAACCTTTATACTTTACGTCCACGGAATAGAAATATGTCATGTGTGATGGGCACACAGGTGTAAGGTTATATACAGTGGAGAGGTTTGACAACTGCACAAGCCATACGGCTATGCGACATATCACCAGGACAGATTTGGATCACCTATATGAATAATGAAGGTACTCATTGAATGACTGCAAACAGAAATTCCCTAGGAACTCAAAGTGGATTGGAAATGTCATTACTGCTCATTATACAATAACTAAAGATGAGTGAACTTCTTGAAACATTTTTCGTGTCCGATTTGCTGAATCTGTCAAAAAATTTGATTTGGTTGCAAATCAAAAATGTTTCAATTGGCTTAAAAATTGGTATGGACTCTCCTGCATGTTGATTGGCTGAAAAAAGGTGGCTAACATGCAGGAAGAGGAAGTTGCCATTTCCTCGAGGATCGCGATATGCTCGTCCGAGTAGCGAGCATATGCAAATACCCTAATGCTCGAACGAGCACCAAGCTCGGACGAGCATATTCGCTCATCTCTAACAACCACCAACGTGTATATTTTTAAGGCTGTTCGGAACGGGTTAATGCATTTACAGCAGTACATTGCACTCAGTAAAACGGCACTGTATATTGATGCAATGCAGTGCGAATGAAATTGGTATACTGATGCACTGAAATGCGGTGAAATGCCCAATTACAAACAGTAGCTAAATTGAAACTGTTTTTTCTCTGACAGAGGTGCAATTAAACTTCCCCTGCTACAAACACACTGGCAAAATGCCATGTATGCTATTTATGCTGGTGCTGGAGGTGTTGGCAATAAGCATTTAAAACAATTAAGAACAGTAGAGACCTGAGTTTAAAAAAATAGGTTGTCTGAAAATGAGATTGTTGAAGGATTTTGTCGATTGCAGAATTTGTGGTGTAACATGAACTTTTCACTTGCCAGCAGCTATATGAAAACAGTATGAAGCACACGCACGCACACACACACACACACATACTGAACTTTGAGTAACCAGACACTCCCTCCCTATTCCTTCCACTGATGAAAACCCTGACTTTTCCACCTACCTAATCAAATATGTCCCTATACTGTCCCTATACTGTCCCCATCACACCTAGATTACCGCCTTGTATCTGTAATTGCCTGGATTTGCAGATCCAGTGAAGACATCTCTCCTGACAAAATCTTGCCCTCGATGAAGTACCTGACAAAATCTTGCCCTTGATTGTCTCACAGGCTGTCTGTCAGACTCTGAGCAGATCAAGGCAAGCCCCCTCTCTACCAGGTTCATGTGATTCTCCATCTTCATCGTCCCTATACTTTTCCCTGTCAATTTTTACATCTGTCTGCTCAATTCGCCTGAAGCAAATTGCTAAAACTTCAGATTCTTTTGGCAGCAGAATTTTTATGAAATTAATATCAAATACGATTCATACAGAAACTATATCTCTAATGATAATCTATACAGTACCCTAGACCTGGAGGTGTCTGCAATTGTTATGTTGTATTGTTAATGTCATGTAATGGTAGGTACACCAGCAATGAGGAGGTAATGGTTGGTAAGGACAAGGTTAACCACCCTGTTCCTCCTCTCTTGGACTGGCCCTGCTTCTTGCCAGGAGGGGGAGTTCTAGTTTAGATAGTGAGAAGGAAGGAAGCATGTCCAAGACCTCCTACTCCAAAAGTCTTAGGGACTATCAAGCGATCCAGTTCTCACGTGAGACCACTACGCCAGAGAGACTGCAATAGCGCCAGGATAACTGATAAGCTACAGTGTTATATATACAGCAGAGTGACCTGCAAGCCACAGCTTTATAGTTGAGGGAATATAGTTTGCACACCTATCACATAGCTAGCATCCAGACCAACTCCAAGCCTGCATTGTCCACAAGTGTCAACTTACAGTTGTTAGGCTATTTTCACACCTGCAGCATGGGGCTCTGGCAGGCTGTTCCGGTGGGTGAAGAGCCCGCCGGATCCGTGATGCGGTAGGTGCACATGTGGGGTCGGAACTATGCTCCAGCCCCATTCACTGTAATGGGGGAGGGCCATGGATCCGGCCACAGCACGGCAACCCCTGCCGAGAGGCGGTCGGAACGAAAATACAACATGTTATATTTTCGTTCCGGCCGCCTCTCGGCAGGGGTTGCCGTGCTGCAGCCGGATCTTAGCCAGAAGTGCAAGAGAGAGTTATCATACAAGATAGCATATCTGAGGTGCATTAATTGTCATGTATCCAGCCACCACATCTCACCATCGGGAGTAGAAAATGCACTTTGTAGCTGAGTAAAGAAGGCCTCTTATACTTTTACTTCTGGCCTGATTCTTTAAACCACCTTTCCACTGCACTAATACCCAGGGAGCAAGAGCCTGAGAGAGTACACCATGACACAACATTTCATCAGGGACACATATTGCTGAAACCATAATACCCCTTTAATTTGGAATATTCAATAAAATACAAAAAGGCAGCATTACCATCAATAGCTCTTCTGGAAAAGCACTTTTCTTCTGATCTTCTGCTATAGTGATAGGAGTGAATAGTTATATCTTCTGGTTCAATGTTTTTTTATTGAAGTTTTTCAAAGAAAACATTTTTTTGTTTTTCTGAACAATACAATACAACAATAGGAAATGAAGTATACAGTACAGTGTTTGCATACAATAAAGTATGTTTGGAGACAGTGTAGTAGTATAGCATAGATTTTAATATATAGATTGAATGGGTTGTCGTTGGAGTAGCCATGAGATCGGTGATTACTCACACTAGATCCGATCGATGACTCCCCCTATATAAACACGGAAGTATACTTCTTATTACAGGGGGATAAAGAGAACTATTATTCTCAAGAAAAGAGATGAACAGTCTAATATAACAGTTAGACTATTGAATTTAAAACACAAAAACAGGTTTAGCATATAATACACAGTTGTGTAGAAAAAGGGAAGGGAGACAATGAATATACCACTACAAATTTTACAAACTACATTGCCTCTGATACCTATAGATACATGGATACAAAAAGGTCTAAAAATATACAGGACCTGTACCAAGGGGAAGCGATGATTAATTTCTTAAAATTAAGCCAAATATACAATCTCCCTAGGACAAATTTGTGGATTTACCTCCAAATCAGGACTTTCTTGAACAAGATAAATAAGATTGTAATGAGGGCAAAGGAGTCTATAATCTGATCTGAGCAGTTTAAAAGGCTCAGATTAGGTGACAGACTCCCTTTAACCAGCAAAGTGTATGGGTCTTTGATTCTTAAGTCGACTGAATCCCTTGGCATATGGGAAAACATTTATTAACCAACTTGAATCCCACAGATAAGTGAGGTGTAGTTCTCTAGTTTGCGACTTGTCCTAAATTGCAGCAACAATAAATACTATTTTCTGAAGTGAGGCAACCCCTTTAAGGGTCTATTCACACATTGTGGTCAAATGGCATTTTTGCCATGACTTTTTTTAAATTTAGTATTTTTTCTTGCAATTTTGTAAAAACCACAGGAAGAAAATAAACATGATATGACTGCATCATTTTAATACACCCTAAATATGATGCATAAAAAAGAAATGAACTGTATTTCCGTATATTTTACAATTTATTATAAGTCGTACGTTTTCTCATGACACTAGTATTTCACAGATCATTTTCCCCTGATTATATCACTTCCTATGTTTATGGCAATAATATGAACAGTCTTCACAAGTCGGAAAATTCTCGATATAGTAAATTCTTACAATTTTCCACAGCTCTTTGAAGACAAATGCAGATAACTCTGGGATATTTCACACACTACAGTGCAGAATATTTCATGCTGCAAAAATGCAATTAGAAGATTTTTCTTGGCAGGAGACAAAATAAAAGAATGATAGAGATTTGCAATTAACCAGTGTGCCTGTTTAGTTACATCAAGAGAAATACAGGATTGAGAATGTTTTTGACCTAAACCAATCAAATTAAGTGACTTCCTGTTTGAAAAAAAAATAACATTATTCACTTTAAAGGAGTATCCTGTGTGAAGAAAATTATGTTGTAATGTGCTTAGGGTGCTGTGTAAACATAAAAAGAAATACTTATCGCCAGTGGCGTACATAGAGAAGTAAGGGCCCCATAGCATTAAGCCAAGGATTAAACCAGGCCCCCCACACAGGACAGAAGGGTTTCCGACTAAACCTCTTTCAGTAATCCTTGGGCCATTTTTCCACTGCTTCATTTTCTAAAAGTAGTTCCTTTAGAGGGTAGAGTCCGGACCAAGTTTTCACCTCCAGTAGAAGAGGAGATGATCCCAACTGGCCCCCCTCTTGCCCTGGGCCCCATAGCAGTCGCATGGTCTGCCGCTATGGTAGTTAGACCCCTGCTTACCACACAGATAAGCCCGCTGCTCCGAAACCAATGCTGCTCAATCTCCCATCTCTCTCTCTCTACTTTCTGGTCCAGCAATAATATTCCCACACAGGTGCATGTGACCACTGCAGCCAATATTTGGTTGCAATGGTGACCTGCTACAGCCAGCGACTGGTTGCAGCAGTCACATGCCCCATACCTGCTTCATTCCCGTTAAGGTTTTAGTCTGTCAAAAAGGGAGAAATACTTAAAAAAATATTGAAAAGCAAAAGAGGGTGTGGGGTTATATCAGTAAGTGAATTTACAACTGATTTTCTTGATACACATGTAGAAAGAAAGAGAAAACAACTATTTCTATATTAAATAATATGGAATACTGCATATCTACTCTAACCTCACTACATAGATATTAGAACATGACAATTACTGTTTTTTAAAAATGAACATTCATGTAAAATCAAAAAATAACAAACTTATAAATATACTTGCAGTAAATGATTCCTTCTACTCAAGGGGTGTCCCACCTGGTCTTCTTTGTGTATCAAAGTATGATGATGGGTCATCCTTGCTGACCTGAGATATCACTCACCACATCAGTCAATCACTAGTCACATCAGTGTATCCAGAATATTTGTAAGTTTATGACTTTTTGGATTTCTAAACATTCATTATTTGGTATCAGAAAATGTTTTAATTAATTAAACAAACCATCTATTGTCACATTGGTTTGACTTTGTTAGACCCGTTTGGTCGTAGTTTGGTCAGTCTTGTAGAATGTAAGCGCAGCTTCACAGGACTACTTCTTTTCGGTGGTAATGCTGCCTAGGAAAACTGTGGAAAAAGTCAATTTCCCAGAAAGTAAAACAACTGTAAAGTGTAGTCTTGATGGCTTTTCCTGCAAGTCAATTTCTAACTCTGAATAGAGCCTTAAACCCTTAATGACCAGGCTTGGAAAGAAGGCCCTATTCACCAAACTCTTTTTTGGACTACCAAAATAACGTTTGAAACATTTTTGTGCAATAAATTGTGGTTTTCTTTTAAACTACATATAGCTTAAAGGGGTTGTCCGAGTTATGAAAAAAATGTATAGTACTGTAAATTTGATGGCCAGCAATATATAACTAAATTAAGCAAGTTTTAGGCAAAAAAAATCTATATTTCCACATTTCCCTGGTTCTCTTCTGGTCTTTGTTTACATGCAGTAATAACAATCTCTGCCCCTCCCCCTTCCTGCTATGCAAAGGGAGTGAATACAAGAGCTGGCCTGAGTGACATGTCTGCTGGAATACTCTGCAGCATGTTGTATGTGTAGGACTACAAGTCCCAGCTGTACAATGACACTGCTGATACACACAGGGTCTTCCCCCTACCTGTCTTGTACAATACAATACTTTGCATCTCCTCCAGATCAGCTCCAGTCAGCTCTGTGTCTGTAGGGTGAGGAGAGCAGATCCTGTGTCTCTTTACATCTGCAGATGCTGTTGTAAAGCCTTCAGTGTGTTCTGGCTGAAGGGGTTAATGTTTTATCTGAAAGAATCCAGGGAGAGTAGATAGCAGGAGCCCGGCAGAGAAGGGGGGCATGGCCAGCACAGTGACCTGTGTACAGGCTCTAATCTGCCGGTGCACGAATGCAAGATTAGCAGAGAGGCAAGCTGACATCACAGGTCATGTGACCCTCATTGAAACCTGACAAACAAGCAGCTTTAGAAGCAGAAAGTGTATGGAAAGGCTGTTGTATTTGACTAGTTAGAAACATACAAAGGACAAAAAAATAACTCGGACAACCCCTTTAAAGAGCATCTGTCAGCAGATTTGTACCTATGAAACTAGTTCCATGTGGGGTTTGGCAGCTGAAGACATCTGTGTTGGTCCCATGTTCATATGTGGCCACATTGTAAGAAAAATGATGTTTTAATGTATGCAAATGAGCCTCTAGGAGCAATGTGGGCGTTGCCCTTGCTTTTAGAGGCTCAGATCTCTCTGCAACTTCCGCACCCTCTCCACTTTGATTGAGAGGGTCAGGTGTTAAAATGTTTTCACCTCCTGGAAAGGGTGCGACAGTTGCAGAGAGAGCTGAGCCTCTAGGTGTAACGGCAACACCCTTGTTGCTCCTAGAGGCTCATTTGCATGCATTAAAACATCATTTTTCTCAGTGTTGTAGGGTATATTAATTATTAATATTTTGGGTGGTATTAATAATCAATATGCATAAATAGGCGTAACCGGCTGTCGCTAGCGTCTATTTATTGCCTAACTGCTGTCTGTTCACTGCACTAGGTGTCCTACCTTATACTGTGCTATTGCGGCGACAATAAAAAGACACTATAAATTGTACTTTGAATAATAAAAGATTTATTACACAATAATTACAGTCTATAGTCTAATTATTTAGACTATATCTATGTATATTTATATTAACGTCTTATAAATATATATACATATAGTCGCACAATAATACAATGTAAAAACCTCACTACACTACACACTCCCACTAGAAATTCCACCCAGAAAACCAACTAACATACACTAACACACACAATAATATACAGAGCACTCCTGAGCCTACACTTAACTGTCCCTAGGGAAATAAAGGGTTAAATTAACAAGGCAGCGGAGGACAATGAGGGGTAATGCAGGGGTGATGTAATCTGGGGTATATATGGTAGGGATTGGAAGGGAAATATCGTAGATGAAAGGGGCAAGGAAAGGGTTAATAGGGTTTATAGGTTTGTTGGTGGTATAGGGTAGGGATTATGGCAGGGATAGGGTTAATATAAGGGTTAATTGCAGGGATAAAGCGTTGGTGGTATAGTGGTTTATAAGAAAGGGGTTAATTGTAGGGGTAAATCTTTGGTGGTTTAGTGGTAGGGGTTTATGAAGTGGTTAAGGAAAACATTGGTGGTTCAGGGATACTCAGCCATCCAATGCTGGTCTCCGGAATTAGCTGCTCGTTGCCTTCAGGGGTTAATTCTCGCTTGTAGGTGCTCGTTCTTTCAGGGGATGATCCTCGCTTCTTGTTGTAGGGGCTGCACGGCTCAACTGCCGAGCACAGGGTGGCCGGGCTATTTAAGCCCTGCCACGCTCGCTCCCGTGCTTCCCGCGCTATATATATACACAGCACTGTGGGGCAACTGTGGGGCCATTAAAAGGGGCATATAAGGCCTATAGAAGCATTGTGGGGCCACTATATGTATATATATATATATATATATATATATATATACACACTGGGGCATGCATATATATATATATATATATATATATATATATATATATGTGTGTGTGTATATATATATACATGGGCATTACTTTGGGCCATCTAAAAGGCCCATACACATATGTATATACAGGCATGCATATTAAGGGAACATGCATATATATATATACATATTTTATGCAATGCCCACACTCCCTTCTACACTCAGCAATGCGGGCACATATGAACATGGGACCAACACAGATGCCTTCAGCTGCCAAGCGCACATGTAACAGGTCAGACAGGTTAGCCAGAGTTCATGCATCTGAGAAGTGAATCCAAGATCAGGTTAGGCAAAGTTCAAGCGTATCCCAGAAACATCTGAAGTCAGGGCAGGCAGCAGAGTATCAGGGTTGATAAATAGGCCAAAAATTTTGTACAAAGCAGACACACAGAATAACACATATTCACTGGTAAGTAGACAACTAGGAACCTGTTACAGTAAAATATGGTTCCCAGCCAGAGCTTCAGTCCTAGACCACTCAAATATGATATAGCATATACTAATATTATTCAGTGAGATTGTCCCATTGAGTGGCCAGAAGCCATTTGGTTATTGGCCTTTGTTAGCATATCAAAGGCAGGAAGGGCACAGTGTAAAAGAAGTTGGACAACATTCGCTTGGCCAACGGATCGGGAAGAGATTTGGGTGGTCACGGGGTGGAGTCGATGGGGGAGGGAGGCTGGGACATAGGAAGATATATCCCAGGTAAAACATTGGATGGGCTCTCTCTCTTCCTGCCAGCCCTTGAACCAACGGCACTTCTGGAGCAAGCTAAGGTATATGTGTGTATGTATATAAGTATAATATCCCAGTAGACCTTATATGTGTACATATAGATATTTGTAGTCTGTGATTGTATTACTAGTAGATTATATATGCTGTTTATGCATGAGTCTCTATATGTACATGTGCTAATGGTCAGGTACTGGATGTGAGTTGATTAGAAGTGTAGAACCAGTAGACAGTATATTGGTGGACTCTGGATATACTTTATATACATGCACATTATTAGCCACATTGCTTAACTTCCAGGAAGGGCAGGAAGGGAGGCAGCTGTGTGTGGTGGTGTCCTCTATGTATTGTGTTATTTGTAATGTCTGTATCTTTATGTAATGTCCATTGCTTTGTCATCTCTATGTTATTAGTAAAGTATTTTTATATAGAAGTATCTAGGAGTATCTGCAAGGGTTGTATGTTACTCCTGGGGTGTATAAAGGACTGGAGAAGGTGTATTTAATACACAGAATAAGCGGGTCATAGGGTAAACAAAGACAAGAGCTTAGGAACAGAATAAAAGGGACGGGACACGGAGATAGACATCTCCAAGTTCCAATAAGCAGAAATTCCCTTTTTCAGAACCTAAGCTCTGGCAAGTAGTAAGGGCAAAGCAGAATTTATAGCAGAAGCTGATTACGAATAGAAGCAGCCATGTAACTGCACACAGCAAGGAGGGGAGTGGTGGTACCAGAAATGGGAGTAGTAGTAGCTCAATGAATAATGTTCTTAATAATAACTTACCACCTATGTAACAGAATGGTGTCTATGGCCCGAGACTTGGCTAATGCCAGAGACAACCAATCTATGTACAGATCTGCTTCTGTAAACTGGATCTCATCAGCACAGAGTTTTGGTTATTTACTGTATATGGTAGATCCAGGTAGGAAGGTAGGAAATGACCCAACACTACCTACTGGGGAAAAAAGCATGAAAATTATGTCCTTGAACTGTTGATAACTACAAAAATACAATTTGCTGCCCATGGCTTACATAGTCTTGTATTATTATCTGTTATAATTAGAGATGAGCGAGCACTAAAATGCTCGGGTGCTCGTAATTCGAGTCAAATTTTTCCCGATGCTCGGGTGCTCGTTTCGAATAACGAACCCCATTGAAGTCAATGGGAGACTCGAGCATTTTTTGCAGGGGACCAAGGCTCTGCCTAGGGAAGGCTGGGTGAAAACCTGGAAACATCAGAAAATGATGGAAACACCACGGAAATGGACAGGAAACAGCAGGGGCAGCATGCATGGATGCCTCTGAGGCTGCCTAATCCCACCATTACCCCAAATTCTCGGGCAACAGCCTGGTGGTGACCCTCAAGGCAATTGTGCTCACCCAAACCAAGAAGGGCGAGGCACATGCCCATCACGTGTTAGGGAAGCACCCAACTAGGTGCAGCGAAGGTCCATCACCCATGCCCATGCTGGCACTGTTGTCCTATCCCCCGCCCCACGACGCAGGCATAAGCCTGACACAGCATGGCGGTGACACCAACAAGTGACCAAGTTACATGAGGTAGCAGGTGAGCCACCCAAAAATTTACCCTGATGCAGCATGGCGGTGACAACAGAGTGACCGAGTTAGACTGAGGTAGCAGTCGAAGAAGAAATAAAATTTAGCGTGACCCTGTATGGTGGTGACAACAGAGTGAACGAGTTAGAGTGAGGTAGCAGGCAAAGCACAAATAAAATTTAGGGTGACCCTGTATGGCGGTGACAACAGAGTGACCGAGTTAGAGTGAGGTACACTGCGAGAGCAGGCGAAGCACAGAAAAATTTAGCCTGGCCCTGTATGGCTGTGACTACAGAGTGACCGAGTTACACTGTGGGAGCAGGTGAAGCACATAAAAATTTAGCGTGGCCCTGTATGGCTATAACTACAAAGTGACCGAGTTACACTGCGGAAGCAGGCGAAACACATTAAAATTTATCGTGGCCCTGTATGGCTGTGACTACAGAGTGACCGAGTTACACTGCGGGAGCAGGCGAAGCACATTAAAATTTAGCGTGGCCCTGTACGGCTGTGACTACAGAGTGACCGAGTTACACTGCGGGAGCAGGCGAAGCACATTAAAATTTATCGTGGCCCTGTATGGCTGTGACTACAGAGTGACCGAGTTACACTGCAGGAGATGGCGAAGCACATTAAAATTTAGCGTGGCCCTGTATGGCTATGACTACAGAGTGACCGAGTTACACTGCAGGAGCAGGCGAAGCACATAAAAATTTAGCCTGGCCCTGTATGGCTGTGACTACAGAGTGACCGAGTTACACTGCGGGAGCAGGCGAAGCACATTAAAATTTAGCGTGGCTCTGTATGGCTGTGACTACAGAGTGACCGAGTTACACTGCGGGAGCAGGCGAAGCACATAAAAATTTAGCGTGACCCTGTATGGCTGTGACAACAGAGTGACCGAGTTACAGTGCAGGAGCAGGCAAAGCACATAAAAATTTAGCATGACCCTGTATGGCTGTGACAACAGAGTGACCGAGTTGCACTGCGGGAGCAGGCGAAGCACATTAAAATTTAGCGTGGCCCTGTATGGCTGTTACTACAGAGTGACCGAGATACACTGCGGGAGCAGGTGAAGCACATAAAAATTTATTGTGGCCCTGTATGGCTGTGACAACAGAGTGACCGAGTTACACTGCAGGAGCAGGCGAAGCACATTAAAATTTAGTGTGGCCCTGTATGTGGACGTTGAGGGCTTGTGCATGTGGGTGGGTGGAACTTTATTTCCGCTTGCGCTCCAATGTCTGATCTAATGACAGCTGAACGCTGCGCAGGGACACATTGGTGGACAGTGTGGAGGATCGTGGAGGCGAAGGGGTAGTTTTCGGGCGGGAGGCGCTCGTGCCAGGGTCCTGAGCGGGGGGTTGACTCGCAGAGGCAGCAAGTGACACAGGGGAAGGAGCAATGGTGTGACCCGCAGGAGGTGAACGGGCTTGGTTCCATTGAGTCGGGTGTTTAGCACTCATATGCCTGCACATGCTGGTGGTGGTTAGGCTGGTAGTGGTGGCACCCCTGCTGGGTTCAAAATTTTGCGTATATAACTGTATTATATATCAATTAGAGAGAAAAAAAAGGATTGTGTAGACTGGGCCTGGCATAGAGCTACCCAGAAAATTGTCCCACAGTGACCTTTTTCAAATATATTTGTATAACAGAGCAATAAAACGTATTTTCTAACGTGACGTGTAGTATATAGCAATTAGAGAGAAACAAAGGATTGTGCAGACTCGGCCTGGTATAGTTCAACCCAGAAAATTGTTCCATTGAACTTTTTCAAATATATGTGTATTAACTGAGAGCAAAAAAACTTATTTTCTAATGTGACGTATCGTATCGATCAGTTAGAGAGAAAAAAAGGACTGTGCAGACTTGGGCTGCTATAGTGCAACCCACTATGGCGGTGACAACTGAGTGAACGAGTTAGAGTGAGGTAGCAGGCGAAAAACAAATAGAATTTAACGTGACACAGCATGGCGTGACAAGAGTGACAGAGTTAGATTGAGGTAGCAGGCGAAGAACAAATAAAATTTAGCGTGACCCTGTATGGCGGCGGTGACAACAGAGTGTCCGAGTTAGAGTGAGGTAGCAGGCGAAGCACATAAAAACTTTAGCGTGACCCTGTATGGCGGCGGTGACAACAGAGTGATCGAGTTAGACTGAGGTAGCAGGTGAACCACCCAAAAATTTAGCCTGACACAGCATGGCGGTGACACCACCAATGCCTTTGTCCGACTGAGATTGCAGTCAAATGGCTGTAGGTGAGCCTCCCGAAAATATTTTTTTGGAGTGTCTGAAGTCGACCCTCCGAAAAATTTGTTTTTAGTGTCTGTGGTTGACGATCCTGAAAAATTGTTTTAGAGTGTCTGTAGTTGACGCTCCTGAAAAATTGTTTTAGAGTGTCTGTAGTTGACGCTCCTGAAAATTTTTTAGAGTGTCTGTAGTTGACGCTCCGGAAAAATTGTTTGGAGAGAGGGCCTGTAGGTGGCCCTCCGGAAACATTGTCTTAAAAGAGTGCCAGTTGGCCCTCTAAAAAATTCCCTTTTTGGTCAGCATTTGGCAATGAAGAGAAGGAGGAGGAGGAGTAGAGGAGAGGAATCGGATACATAAGGAATCTTATTCTTTAGCTGCTTTCCCCCAGAGGAGATTTGAATTCCGGTGAAATCCAGGCTTTGTTCATTTTAATAAGCGTCAGCCTGTCAGCGCTGTCAGTTGACAGGCGTGTACGCTTATCGGTGATGACGCCACCGGCTACACTGAATACCCGCTTTGACAACACGCTAGCGGCAGGGCAGGCCAGCACCTCCAAGGCGTACAGCGCCAGTTCAGGCCACGTGTCCAGCTTTGAAACCCAGTAGTTGTATGGAGCAGAGTGATCACGCAGGACGTTGGTATGGTCAGCTAGGTACTCCCTCACCATCTTTCTGTAAAGCTCCCCACTACTCTGCCTAGACTGGGGACAGGTGACAGTGTCTTGCTGGGGTGACATAAAACTGGCAAAGGCCTTGGAGAGCGTTCCTCTGCCAGTGCTGGACAAGCTGCCTGCTCGCCTCCTCTCCCCCGCTACTTGGCCCACAGAACCACGCCCTCTGCCGCTAGTGGTGTCAGATGGGAAGGATTGTTTCAGCTTGTGCACCAGCGCCTGTTGATATTGATTCACTCTCATACTCCTTTCCTCTACAGGGATGAGAGTGGAAAGGTTCTGCTTGTACCATGGGTCCAGGAGAGTGAACACCCAGTAATCGGTGTTTGAAAAAATGCTTATAACGCGAGGGTCACGGGATAGGCAGCCTAACATGAAGTCTGCCATGTGCGCCAGAGTCCCAACACACAAGAATTCCCTCTCCTCACTGGCCTGACTCTCCATTTCCTCCTCCTCCAACTCCTCCTCTTCAGCCGATACACGCTCAAGAGTTAAGAAGGACTGAGCATTGACTGAGCAACTCTTCTGTCTCGCCAACATTCTCCTCCTCTTCCTCCTCATCCTCATCCTCATCCCCCTCCTCCAATACGCGCTGAGAAACAGACCGGAGGGTGCTCTGGCTATCAAGCGACGTATCTTCTTCCCCCATCTCCTGTGACAAGCGTAAAGCTTCTGACTTCATGCTGAGCAGTGAGTTTTTCAACAGGCAAAGCAGCTGGATGGTGAGGCTGATAATGGCGGCATCGCCGCTGACCATCTATGTTGACTTTTCAAAGTTGCTCAACACCTGACAGATGTCAGACATCCACGTCCACTCCTCATTGTAGACTTGAGGAAGCTGACTGACCTGACTACCAGTTCTGGTGGAAGTTGACATCTGGCAGTCTACAATCGTTCTGCGCTGCTGGTAAACTCTGGATAACATGTTTAATGTCGAATTCCATCTCGTGGGCAAGTCGCACAACAGTCGGTGAGCTGGCAGTTGTAGGCGCCGCTGCGCTGCCCTGAGAGTGGCAGCATCTGAGCTTGACTTGCGGAAATGCGCACAGATGCGGCGCACCTTGGTGAGCAAATCTGACAAACTGGGGTATGTCTTGAGGAACTGCTGAACTATGAGATTGAACACGTGGGCCAGGCATGGCACATGTGTGAGTCTGCCGAGTTGCAGAGCCGCCACCAGGTTACGCCCGTTGTCACACACAACCATGCCTGGTTTGAGGTTCAGCGGTGCCAGCCACAGATTGGTCTGCGCCGTGATGCCCTGTAACAGCTCTTGGGCGGTGTGCCTTTTGTCACCTAAGCTTAGCTTGAGCACCGCCTGCTGGCGCTTACCCACGGCAGTGCTGCTGCGCCTAGAGCTACCGACTGAAGGCGCCGTGACCACGGATGGTAATTCGGAGGAGGAGGAGGAGGGGTTGGAGGAAGAGGCATAGTACATCTGAGAAACCGTGACCAAGGTAGGCCCCGCAATCCTTGGTGTGGGCAGTACATGAGCGGCCCCAGGGTCAGACTCGGTCCCAGCCTCCACCAAGTAAACCCAATGTGCCGTCAGTGAGATATAGTGTCCCTGCCCGGCAGCACTTGTCCACGTGTCCGTGGTTAGGTGGACCTTATCACTAACTGCGTTGGTCATGGCACGGATGATGTTCTCTGACACGTGCTGGTGTAGGGCTGGGACGGCACATCGGGAAAAATAGTGGCGGCTGGGGACCAAGAACCGAGGGACAGCCACCGCCATCAGGTTGCGGAAAGCTTCAGTCTCTACCAGTCTATAGGGCAGCATCTCCAGGCTCAACAATTTGGAGATGTGGACATTTAGGGCTTGTGCATGTGCGTGGCTGGAATTGTATTTGCGCTTGCGCTCAAATGTCTGCTGCAAAGACAGCTGAATGCTGCGCTGGGACACATTGGTGGAGGATTGTGGAGGTAATGGGGTGGTTGTAGGGCGGGAGGTGCTCGTGCCGGGGTCCTGGGCGGGGGGTTGACTCGCCGAGCCAGCATGTGACATAGGGGTAGGGGCAGTGGTGTGACCCGCAGGAGGTGAACGGCCTTGGTTCCACTGAGTCGGGTGTTTAGCACTCATATGCCTGCGCATGCTGGTAGTGGTTAGGCTGGTAGTGGTGGCTCCCCTGCTGATCCTGGTGTGGCACAGGTTGCACACCACAGTCCGTCGGTCATCCTCACTTTCTTTAAAAAACCTCCAGACTTGCGAACATCTAGGCCTCGGCACGGGAGCTTGACTCCGTGAAACAGTTGCTGATCTACCTGCTCTGGCCCTGCTTCTCCCTCTGGCCACCCCACTGCCTCTTCCAACCTGTTCTGGTGCTGCACTTGCCTCCCCCTCAGAAGCACTGTCTTGAGTTGGATTACCAACCCAGCTCGGGTCAGTCACCTCATCATCCACCAGCTCTTCCTCCGATTCCTCACTCTGCTCCCTCCTCGGACTTACTGCCCTGACAACAACGTCACTGTCTGACAACCGTGTCTCATCATCATCATCATCCGACACCTCTTCACGCACTACTTGCACTAAGTCCACACTCTCATCACCCACAGACTGTGAAAGTCCTAAATTTTGGGCATCGGGACAGAGCAACTGCTCAGGTTGCTGTTGAGCAGTGGTTTGTGTCTCTGGGTAGGGTCCTGAAAAGAGTTCCTGTGAGTATGCCTGATCTGAATCCATACTTTCCGTGGGGGGGGGCAGGCTGGGGGGAAAGAGGTTGAGCTGGAGGAGCCAGAGGTCTACTCCCTTGGCTAGTGTGGGTGGACTGCGTGGAAGACTGGGTGGTGGATAAATTACTGGACGCATTGTCTGCTATCCACGTCATCACCTGTTCGCACTGTTGTGGTTTCAATCGTGGTGTACCATGTGAACCAGTAAGTTGCGAAATGAAGCTAGGGAGCGAAACTCTGCGGCGTTCCACTGCTCTCTCATCAGCATGTACAGTGTCACCCTGCCCAGGACCACGGCCTCTGCCCCTACACTACTTGAACGCCCACGCCCTCGTCCTCGACCCTTAGCCCTTGGGTTCAACATTTTGTATGTTCACTGCACTGTATGATATATAACTGAGAGAAAAAACGTATATTTTCTACACTCCGGCTAGTGTGCAGCACACGACAGAATTTTGCACTGCACTGTATAATATATAACTGAGACGAAAAACGTATATTTTCTACACTCCGGCTAGTGTGCAGCACACAACAGAATTTTGCACTGCACTGTATAATATATAACTGAGAGGAAAACGTATATTTTCTACACTCCGGCTAGTGTGCAGCACACGACAGAATTTTGCACTGCACTGTATAATATATAACTGAGAGGAAAAACGTATATTTTCTACACTCCGGCTAGTGTGCAGCACACGACAGAATTTTTCACTGGACTGTATAATATATAACTGAGAGGAAAAACGTATATTTTCTACACTCCGGCTAGTGTGCAGCACACGACAGAATTTTGCACTGCACTGTATAATATATAACTGAGAGGAAAAACGTATATTTTCTACACTCCGGCTAGTGTGCAGCACACGACAGAATTTTTCACTGCACTGTATAATATATAACTGAGAGGAAAAACATATATTTTCTACACTCCGGCTAGTGTGCAGCACACAACAGAATTTTGCACTGCACTGTATAATGCATAACTGAGATGAAAAACGTATATTTTCTACACTCCGGCTAGTGTGCAGCACATGATAGAATTTTGCACTGCACTGTCTCTTAATAATATAAAAATGAATTTCTGTCTGTCTGTCTGTCTGTCTGTTCTCTATGCGCGACCAAACTACTGGACCGATTTTCACCAAATTCGGCACACAGGTACATCAGGTGTCCGGGAAGGTTTTAGACCAGGGCTCATCTCTTTAGGACGTACCGTTCCCGAGATATTCCAAAAATATGATCTCCATTAGCCAACATTACAACTGGGAGCTTTGGTTTTAAACTCCAACTGCCATTCTCTGCAAAGCCACACAGGGAGGGCAGGTTTCCATAACAACCAGGTAATTATCAGCAGCTGAGGATCTCATCCATTTCTATTTACTGGCACTGTTAAAGGTATTCCGGTTACCATAAATATAACTTATGTTTTTTTCTATTACTACAGTTCAGTAGTAATAAAAGATGTTTTCCTCCACTGCTGCCTATTGCGTGGGCTCATAAATAAGCATGGTATTGACCTTTAATTCAGGCCACCCTAAAAGAAGTACTTAAAACCCCCGCCCCAGGTCTCACTAAGCCACACCCCCAACTCTGTCAGGCCACACCCCCTTTCACTCCGCAGCCAACAGAGATTGAAAAAATAAAGGTAAAAATCAACTTCTGTCAGCTGCAGGGATGGGTGGGAGGTTGACTTTCTTTCTGCAACAACACACACAAACATTAAATAAAATAGATTAAATCCACCCATGCGAAGCGTCTTGCTAATCCACGCCCCCGACTCTGTCAGGTCACGCCCCCTCCCATTCCGCAGCCAACGGAAATTGAAAAAATGAAGGTAAAAATAAACTTCTGTTTGCTGCAGGGGTGGGAGGGTGAATTTCTCTCTGCAACGACACACAAAAATTTTAGATGAAATAGACTAATTATAGACTACAACCGTTCGAAGCCTTTTGCTAAGCCACGCCCCGTCTCTGTCAGGCCACGCCCCCTCTCACTCCGCAGCCATTCTGCAACGACACACAGAAACATTAAATGAAATAGATTAAATGCACCTATGCGAAGCGCTTTGCTAAGCCACGCCCCGACTCTGTAAGGCCACGCCCCCTCCCACTCCGCAGCCAACAGGGATTGAAAAAATAAAGGTAAAAATCAACTTCTGTCAGCTGCAGAGATGGGTGGGAGGTTGACTTTCTTTCTGCAACGACACACAGAAACATTAAATGAAATAGATTAAATACACCCATGTGAAGCGTCTTGCTAATCCACGCCCCCGACTCTGTCAGGTTACGCCCCCTCCCACTCCGCAGCCAATGGGGATTGAAAAAATAAAGGTAAAAATAAACTTCTGTTTGCTGCAGGGGTGGGAGGGTGAATTTCTCTCTGCAACGACACACAAAAATTTTAGATAAAATAGACTAATTATAGACTACAACTGTTCGAATCCTCTTGCTAAGTCACGCCCCCAACTCTGTCAGACCACGCCCCCTCTCACTCTGCAGCCATTCTGCAACGACACACAGAAACATTAAATGAAATAGATTAAATCACCTATGCGAAGCGCTTTGTTAAGCCACGCCCCCAACTGTGTCAGGTCACGCCCCCTCCTACTCCGCAGCCAACAGGGATTGAAAAAATGAAGGGAAAAATAAACTTCTGTCAGCTGCAGGGGTGGGAGGGTGAATTTCTCTCTGCAATGACACACAAAATTTTAGATGAAATAGACTAATTTCAGACTACAACCGTTCGAAGCATCTTGATAATCCACACCCCCAACTCTGCCAGGCCATGCCCCCTCCCACTCCGTAGGCAACGGGGATTGAAAAAAATCAGCTGCAGGGGTGGGAGGGTGAATTTCTCTCTGCAATGACACACAAAATTTTAGATGAAATAGACTAATTTCAGACTACAACCGTTCGAAGCATCTTGATAATCCACACCCCCAACTCTGCCAGGCCATGCCCCCTCCCACTCCGTAGGCAACGGGGATTGAAAAAAATCAGCTGCAGGGGTGGGAGGGTGAATTTCTCTCTGCAATGACACACAAAAATCGTAGATGAAATTGACTAATTTTAGACTACGACCATTCAGTACTTTTTCCACTGCTACCCATTGCGGGTCCCCATAAATTACCATGTCATCGACCTGTAATTCATGCCACTCTGACCCCCGCCCCAGATCTCGCGAAACCACGCTCCGACTCTGTCAGGCCACGCCCCCTCCCACTCCGCAGCCAACGGGGATATTGAAAAAATGAAGGTAAAAATCAACTTCTGTCAGCTGCAGGGGCGGGAGGGAGGTTGGATTTCTTTCTGCAACAACATACAGAAACATTAAATGAAATAGATTAAATATACCCATGCAAAGCAATGTTTTCTTCCACTGTTACCCATGGCGTGTCCTCATAAATTACCATGGCATCGACCTGTAATTCTGGCCACCATCAAAAGAAGGACTTAAAACCCTGCCCTAGGTCTTTCAATGTCACGCCCCCGACTCAGTCAGGCCATGACCCCTCCCACTCCGCAGCCAATGGAGATTGAACAATTGAAGGTAAAAATCAACATCTGTCAGCTGCAGGGATGGGAGGGAGGATGACTTTCTCTCTGCAACGACACACAGAAACATTAAATGAAATAGATTAAATATACCCACGCAAAGCAATGTTTTCTTCCACTGCTACCCATTGTGTTTCTTCAAATTACCATGGCATTAACCTATAATTCAGGCCACCCTGAAATGAAGGACTTAACCCCCCCCCCCGTGTCCCATTAAACCACACACCCTCCCACTCCGCAGCCAATAGGGATTGAAAAAATGAAGGTAAAAATCACCTCCTGTCAGCTGCACTGACTTTCTCTCTGCAACGACACACAGAAACATTAAATGAAATAGATGAAATATACCCAGGCGAAGCCGGGTCTTTCTGCTAGTATAATATATAATTGAGAGGAAAAACTTATATTTTCTACACTCCAGCTGTCAGGTCTGGTCATCAGAGAACATAGGTTCTATGTTTTTGCTTGGTTTTCTGAGTTTTTGTGTGTTTCTGTTTAGTGCCTACGCCTTGCCTTGAACCACGTTCACACTGTGGGTTGTTTTGGAGCCAACGCCCAGCTTCTTGTTTGGTTTGTCTACTCAGGGTTAATACTCAGGTGCTGGCTGAGTGGCTTCTCTGAATCTGGTCCATTCAGAACCTGGGGGTGGGATTTCTTCCTGCATATATACCTACCTTCCTCTCTGCTCCTTGCTGGTTTTTGCATATCCTTGCTATTCCTGCTTATGCGTTGTTACCGTGTGTATTCTGCTGTTTTGACCTAGCTTGCTTGTTTTTGACCATCGCCTCTGCCTGATCCCTGTGTACTGTGTTCCTGGTTGGTTTTGACTTTTCGGCTTGTATTTGACTACTCTTTGGTTAGCGATTCCGTCTTGACGTACCCTCTTGGTTTTTGACTCGGCCTTCTGACCATTCTTCTGTGTTTTGTTTGTCTCTGTTTGTCTTCCCTTTTCCCTGCACCTTAGTCAAGAGTAATTGTAGTCCTAGTGGTTGTCGCCGTATCGCTTAGGATACAGAGGCAATTAGGCAGGGACAGGGGTTGGGGTGAGCTCAGGAATCACATCTCCCTTTTCTGTGTACCCCAACCTTGACACCAGCTAGTGTGCAGCACACGACAGAATTTTTCACTGCACTGTAGGATATATAACTGAGAGGAAAACGTATATTTTCTACACTCCGGCTAGTGTGCAGCACTCGACAGAATTTTGCACTGCACTGTATAATATATAACTGAGAGGAAAAACGTGTATTTTCTACACTCCAGCTAGTGTGCAGCACACGACAGAATTTTTCACTGCACTGTATAATATATAACTGAGAGGAAAAACGTATATTTTCTACACTCTGGCTAGTGTGCAGCACACGACAGAATTTTGCACCGCACTGTATAATGTATAATTGAGATGAAAAACGTATATTTTCTACACTCCGGCTAGTGTGCAGCACATGACAGAATTTTTCATTGCACTGTATAATATATAACTGAGAGGAAAAACGTATATTTTCTACACTCCGGCTAGTGTGCAGCACATGACAGAATTTTGCACTGCACTGTATAATGTATAACTGAGAGGAAATACATATATTTTCTACACTCCGGCTAGTGTGCAGCACACGACAGAATTTTTCACTGCACTGTAGGATATATAACTGAGAGGAAAAACGTATATTTTCTACACTCCGGCTAGTGTGCAGCACTCGACAGAATTTTGCACTGCACTGTATAATATATAACGGAGAGGAAAAACGTATATTTTCTACACTCCGGCTAGTGTGCAGCACATGACAGAATTTTGCACTGCACTGTATAATGTATAACTGAGAGGAAATACATATATTTTCTACACTCCGGCTAGTGTGCAGCACACGACAGAATTTTTCACTGCACTGTAGGATATATAACTGAGAGGAAAAACGTATATTTTCTACACTCCGGCTAGTGTGCAGCACTCGACAGAATTTTGCACTGCACTGTATAATATATAACGGAGAGGAAAAACGTATATTTTCTACACTCCGGCTAGTGTGCAGCACACGACACAATTTCGCACTGCACTGTAGTATATATGACTGAGAGGAAAAACGTAGTCTTTAGACGGCGGCTATTGCACTGCAAACTACTCAATTTTTCACTGCACTGTAGGATATATAAAAAAACGTATTCCCTAGACTGACGCTACTGTACAGCACACTACATAATTGTTCACTGGACTGTAGTGTATAGAAATGAGAGAAAAACGTATTTCCTAGAATGACGCTACTGTACAGCACACTACATAATTGTTCACTGGACTGTAGTGTATAGAAATGAGAGAAAAAAGTATTCCCTAGACTGACGCTACTGTACAGTAAACTACATAACTGTTCACTGGACTGTAGTGTATAGAAATGAGAAAAAAACGTAGTCTTTAAATGGCGGCTATTTTACCGCAAACCACTACATTTTTCACTGGACTGTAGTATATATAAATGAGAAAAAACATAGTCTTTAAATGGCGGCTATTTTACTGCAAACCACTACATTTTTCACTGGACTGTAGTACATATAATTGAGAAAAGGCGTATTTTATAGACTGACGCTGCTGTACAGTACACTACAGAATTGTTCACTGGACTGTTGTATATATAAATGAGAAAAAAACGTAGTCTTTAAATGGCGGCTATTTTACCGCAAACCACTACATTTTTCACTGGACTGTAGTACATATAACTGAAAGAAAATACGTATTTTACAGACTGACGCTACTGTACAGCACACTACATAATTGTTCACTGGACTGTAGTGTATAGAAATGACAGAAAAAACATATTCCCTAGACTGATGCTACTGTACAGTACACTACATAATTGAATACCTACAAATAGGGCTGTATAATGCCACAACAAGACACAATAAATATATACCAAATAATCAATCTTTATTAAAATTAAAAAAGCACTCAGTAAAAATAGAGGAGTCCACATAGACAAGAGAACAAAAAATATAATAAAAACGGCAAAAAGCCCCACTAGTGGAGGACTACACGATTGTGTGTATATTTGAGTAAATTTACTCTAATAGAGACCTTAAACTAGGTCTATACATTTCCTGGCAGGTCATAACACATAAATAGCCATAATAAACGGTTGCCTCAAATAGAAAAAATAGCTCTAAAATACACATATACTCATGTATACAGGTAACCACATACACGGCTTACCAAAAAAAGAGCTCAAAGGAAAGGCTAACCAACAGATTAAAAATAATGGCTCCACATGTTACTACAAAATAGCGGGATGACCGCCAAAATACCGCAAGTGTAGTCCTCCACTCACCCCGACGCGTTTCGCCGAATGGCTTCATCCGGGATGACAAGAAGAAGTCAAAATAATAATTGTTCACTGGACTGTAGTGTATAAAAATGACAGAAAAACGTATTCCCTAGACTGCACTACAGATCTCAGCAAGCCAAGGTACAGCAGCAGCAAAA